>JAUCMS010000025.1:1536411-1551901 GCA_032357445.1 Enteromius radiatus
ATGGGAGCCGAAATAAAAACGGACACGCCACGCAGCTGAGACGCTTACGCCACGCATCCAGTGTGTCACCGGCCTAACAGCTGATTACAGAGCTGGCTTTATACTGACAAGACGTGCACTATCACATGCGATTTATTGCTCAGCCCTACTATTAAGTACTTCGACCTTAACCACCATGGCTTCAAAATTAAAAGGTGTTTACCAGCCGAAGCAAGGTTTTCCAGAAAGTGTGCAATTAACTGCAAAGAGACTTCGTTCTTCGTTTGGCATCGTTCTTTTGTTCTTGAGTGGATCTGACTGTGAACTTTTTTTGTAAAGTCCGCTTTATCAAGCTGTTTGAACTCTAGAAACAAACAAACAAAAAAAAGCTCTCCACCCCTGCTTCTTGAGAGCTGCCATGCTGCAGATTCCAGCTCCAACCCCAATCAAATGACTCAGAACCAGATAAGCAAGGTGTTCACAGGTACCTGATAATTACAGGAGCAGGATTGGAGATCCCTTCTCTCAAACTCTGGTCTTGCAGAGTTTGGCTCCAACCGGGTCCTGAAATCTTCTATTATGTCTGAAGACCTTGATTACTTTGGTTCGGGTGTGTTTAATTAGGGTTATATCCTTCCAGGAACTGAATTTGTCACCCTTGTTCTAAACGAAATGTTTACTTTGTTCGAAATCACTTCATATCATTTTGTTCTTTGGAAAATCCCACCATGACTGGGATGCGAGACCAACGTACTGTTCTGGTTGAACCTTAAACCTGGTTTTACTCATTTACAGGATTCTTTACACATGATTGGCTTTTTTCAGTGTGCTATGTGTCAGCCATGATTCCAATGTTCCGCAGTGGAAAATCCCAACTGGTTTTCTCCAGCGCCGCTCGAGCACAAACACTGACAAAAGACGAGGGGCAAGAGTCAGGTTCGGTATGCTGGTTGTGATGGCTTCCAGCTCACTGAGTTGTATGACATGCGTTGAATGGCACATTATAAAGTATTCAGGAGATCTGCTTCACTGATATGCCCCTATGCATTTGACTGACATTATCAAGTCTACGTCCCACACTCCTTTGACCGGCGGTATGGGGCGGCTATATCTTTTTTCATCCTTGTTGTTCTGTCATCCATTATATGTAACACTGCACCTTTGTCAAGCTATTGACTGTGCCCAGCTTTCTCATTTCAAGCTCACTCCATGTTGGCTTGTTCAGGTAGCTGATCTTCTCATGCCAGGTAGTTGTTCGATGCCAAGTGGGATTTCGGTCTACAATGACTGGCAGACGACGGCTGTAATGCAGAAGTGCTCGGGTATCACACCCGACTGGCTCTCAGGCTTATATCACAGCACGGTCACAGCTGTCAGCTCGAAATGAAAAGCAACCAAGCAAATCCACCACACCAGCTCTCATGCTAATTAGCTCAAATAGGTTCTGCGCGACACTGCGCCGGAATCCCCCCGTAAGATCTTCATCAAAGAGCTGCTCCGCTGCGTCTTTGGCTGCTCTGCATGCCTAGAGATTAAAAGGCGTTGGATGTAAATTATTTGTGCTGGTTTATAACATTGCCGTTTGGTTTTAAAAATGCACCAGGCTTTAAAGGGATGACGGCATCCTTTTTTTTGGTACGTTTAGTTCTCTTGAGGGTCAATGCTAATGTTTATCATTGTTTTAATGCATTAAAATACAGGGGTTTTTTTTGTACCTTTAAAGTCTCAAAGTAAACTTGAGATGGGAAGTTTTATACATAGGCTATGGGTTTTTTGTTGTTGGATTTACTCAAGTTTGTACACTGCAGAATTGTTTTTCTTACTTAGTATTTTTGTCATTTTTTTGCATTACCACTAATATCTAAACATTCTTGAATCAAGATAAATTTACTTATATATACTTTACTTATATAACATATTATAAAGTATAAAATATTAAGTCTTGCTTCATGAGATATTTATCAATTTTGAAAAAAAAAAAAAATCTAAATTTAAGGAGAAAAGAAGTTAGTTTTTCTTCCTCCACTGACAGATATTTTTTCCTTTTTTAAGCAATACATTTAAAAATGGTGATATTTTTCAGCAGGCATAAAATTGTATGATTGAATATTTAAAAACAAGAGGAAAAAAAATACTTTGCAGTGTAGAAAATCTTTATTCAATATCAGCTTCAAAAAACACACTGTAGCATAAAATAAAACACATTTTGAAGCATGGGAAAATGCAAAAAAAAAAAAAAAAAGGCAGTCGACCCCCCCCCCAAAAAAAAAATTGTCATAATTTACTGTTATTAATGTTATTTCAAACGTGTATGCCCAAGTTCATGAAAACTAAGTAGACATCATTGACGTTAATGGTTGCTGTCGTGTGCAATAATCTGTCATCAAAAATTCATAGCTAATCATTTTCCCCCACATTATTTCAGTAAATGGTTGTTTTGGACGTAAGAAAAGTTTCTGGTAATAAAACCTACATCATGTTTGCGTATTGTTTTGAACTTTATTTCAAATGTTCCAGGAAAATTTGATCTCCTAAAACAACACAAACAGCATAAACCTCTAGAAACCGCTCAGAAGCGTTACGGCAGCAGAGCTACGTGAATTAAAAGCTCTTCTCTGCAACAACAGGAAATCTTCAAAATGCAGCTGGCAGAAGCAAAGAACACCCCCGCCCCACCTTGACGTGCAACACTTGCACAAATACGAGTGGAGATCCCTGGTGTGTACACCTGCAAAAGTGCCACCATCAGGGACCCTTGCAGATGACTCTTCATTAACACGATGACTGTTGATTTTAGTAGCTGATCTCAAAATTAGATTCTCCATGTTTGTCCATGAGCCAGAAATCTGTGAAGGATGTTGTGGTTGTTATGAGCTGTTGTAATGTGGCGAAGGCTGTTAACAACAGAAAAAGAGAAAGATTAGAAATGAGGCTAATCAATGTTTCTTTCTCTTTTTGTTTCGTCCAGTTTCCTGAATGTGGCTTTTATGGAATCTATGACAAGATCCTCCTCTTCAAGCACGACACCAGCAGCAGTAACATCCTGCAGCTGGTCAAAGCTGTGTCGGACATCCAGGAGGGTGACCTGGTGGAAGTTGTTTTGTCCGGTAAGTCGATTGGTTTTAATTAACCATTAAAGGCGTTCAAGCATGACGCAACAAAGCTACAAGTCATTTATAATTAGGATATTATGATTTTTGGTGACATGACATTAATTGTAGCGACCACTGGAGTGTGAAGAACATTTTTTTTTCTCCATACCCCTCCCCCCTTTTCACATTATGGCAATTCACTCATTCTCATTATCATACATGTTTGAATTAATTTTAATTTATACCGTTTAAAAAGATATTAATACCTTGTAGTGCATGTTATACAGTCTTTAAAATATAAAGTGTATTTAATAATTATAATGTCTACAGTAATAAGTCATGTTACAGTAGATGTGAGAATACAAGGGGAAACACTTTATTTAATATTACTGTGTTTTGTTTGTTAACAAAAACTATTAACATTTATTTTCATTAATTAACATTTTTAGATAAAAACTAATAAATAAGTTTAGGATAACAAACTGACTAAAACCAAAACTGAAATATATATTACTTAAAAGTACATTAAATATTATTAAGAAATATTAATATTATACATATATTAAAAATCTTAATATAAATTAGCTAAAATGACAAAATGAGTAAAACGTAAAATAATTAAAATGAAAATATACAAATGAAGGATCGTTAAAAATGTTAATAAATGCTATAGGACTAAAATATCACCATAACAACAATTTATGCTCAATAATGCACATTTATTTATTTATTTTATGAAATTTGACCAGAATAAGATATAAACAGATTAATTTTTTGGAGATATACCCAGAATACAGATACTGTATCTCTCCAACTCACGGATCTTTAAATGCTACAAATACTGCAAATTAAGAATACATAACTGAAAATATTGTTAAGAATGTAAAGTTAAAGTTTTGCAGTAGAAAGTTTTCAGAAAAAAGTGAACAGAGCCATTTAAGCCTTAAGCATTTTTGTTCTTCTTTTTTTTTATTTGTTTGTTTGTTGAACAAATAACAATATAATTTTTTTTTTTTTTTTGCAAATACAAGTGTTTTTCAATTTAGCAACCGTATTTAAATTAACACTCAGTTTGGTCATAAAATGTCTAATTTACCTTCATAAAACCAGCAGAAATCCTGAATGACATTTGAGTAGTTAGCACTGATGTCTCCTGTTTGTGATTGTGTTTTGTGTTCTGCAGCTGCTGCTACATCTGAGGACTTCCAGATCCGTCCTCACGCGTTAAACGTGCACTCGTATCGTGCTCCGGCATTCTGCGATCACTGCGGCGAGATGCTTTTTGGCCTGGTGCGTCAAGGACTCAAATGCGATGGTGGGGACTCTATCTTTCGCCGTTTGTTTTCTTCATACTGCACTTGTTTGCGTTCAATCATAGCCAGACCTATTCTGAGCTGTCATACAACTGCATTTATTTTCCATGTTCCAGCTATCTTCATCTATGTCCAAGAGTGTTTAAGTGTGACAAATGTCCACAGTGTCCAACTTGTTGCCCTCTCTCTGTCTCCCCCTGCAGGTTGTGGATTGAATTACCACAAGAGGTGTGCTTTTAGCATTCCCAATAACTGCAGTGGGGCGAGGAAGCGGCGGCTGTCCACCACATCCCTCACCAGCAGTCAGTCTCTGCGTCTGTCCACCGCAGAGTCCCTCAGTAGCCTCAACAGCAGCGTGACGTCTGAAGAAGCCAGTCTCATCCGATCGCACACCCAGATGGTACAGCACCATGTTTGAAATATTTGAATTAACAAACATACTATATGTTCCTCAGTAGAAATAACCGCTTTTGAGGGGAACAATTTAAAATATGAAATTTACATCTTAATTGTTTTATATTATTATTATTATCAATATTAATATTTTATATATATATAAATATATATATATATATGTATCTTGACAGTCACAGGTTTAATACGCTTTTAAAAGAAGTGCTTACCAAAGGTTGAATTTATCTGATCATTATTTGAAAAGTGCAGTAAAAACAGTAATATTGTGAAATAATATCATTGTAAAATAAATATATAAATGCACACACACATAGTATATATTTAGAAAATATTTACATGTATTAAATGTATTTGATATAATTAAAATATAGTTAATTTAAACATAAGATATTTTTCTTAAATATATACATGCATATGTGTGTATTTATATATACATAATAAATGTACACAGTACAAATACATATATTATGTAAACAAAAACATTTTAATGTACATTTTTTTGGATGTCATTAATCGCAAATAATCATTTGACAGCACACAATCATTAATATTTTTTTAAAGCCAAATCAGCACATTAGAATGATGTATTTATATAATATATTTATATCATATCATATCATATCATATTGTATCGTCGTATATAGTTATTTAAAAAAAAATACAGTTACCTGAAAATAAAAAAATATATATTTTAAAGCATTTTAATTGCATATCAATTGCAACATTTACTAAGACATTAGTCTCTAGGTCTCTCTGTTAATATTGATTCATTGACTTGTGTGTTTTATGTTAATTACTGTTAACAAAGATTACTAAATACTGTAACAAATTTAGGCTCATATTTAGTTAATATTAGTCAATGCATTTCTTAACTAATGAACCTTATTGTAAAGTGATACCATGAAAATATAGTTACCTATATTTAGCAATAATATATGTAGAATTTTCAGTTAACTAAATATTGATGTTTAATTTAATAATATCAAATGATGTAAATAACATGTTGATCTGTCTCCAGCCCCGCACCCCCAGTGAGGCCAGGCGCTTTTACACGGGACGGCCTGTCCACCTGGACAAGATCCTCATGACTAAAGTGAAGGTCCCGCACACGTTCGCCGTTCACTCGTACACGCGTCCCACCGTGTGTCAGTACTGCAAAAGACTGCTTAGAGGACTCTTTCGACAGGGACTCCAGTGCAAAGGTCTGACAATCCTGCTCAATAATCCACCCTGACTTACAAATCAGCACTAAAAGAGCTAGGAAATGGATTTCATTCATGTTGTATTAGTGAATTCCACACAGACCTGCATAATGACCTACAGTGTATACCAGAATGCAATGACAAGGTGATCAGATAGAGTTTGTGGTAATGATTAGATGACTAGAGATGAAATATTGATCTGTGTTGAAATTAAATATTGATTTTATGTGTAATTGTGTAGTTATCTTGCTTGTAGATTATCTTAATAACACTAAAACTTAAATATGTACATTATCTTTTTTCTTGTAATTTTGAATACTTTTATCCATCAAAGGATTAATTAAAGGGTTAGTTCACCCCAAAATGAAAATTCTGTCATTAATAACTCACCCTCATGTCATTCCAAACCCATAAGACCTTCGTTCATCTTCGAAACATAATTTAAGGTATTTTTGATGATATCAGAGAGCCATCTGACCCTCCACAGACAGCTTTCCACCCGAACATAAACAAGGATACTCTCTAAAACGGTGGAAGATGTAAGTCACATGTTTCTGGAGCTGGGATCATTTCAGCTGTACTGATGTCTATGGAGGATCAGATGGCTCTCAGATTTCATTGAAAATATCTTAATTTGTGTTCCAAAGACGAGTGAATGTATTATGGGTTTGGAACGACAGGAGGGCGAGTAATTCATGACAGAATTTTCATTTTGGGGTGAACTAACCCTTTAAGCTTTTAAAAGATGATGGTAATATTTAATAATTTTTCTACAGCAAATCAGCTTTGCCATCACATGAAAAAATTAC
The DNA here is from genome assembly GCA_032357445.1 of Enteromius radiatus. Taxonomy (NCBI): domain Eukaryota; kingdom Metazoa; phylum Chordata; class Actinopteri; order Cypriniformes; family Cyprinidae; genus Enteromius; species Enteromius radiatus. The sequence continues at coordinate 1,543,221 of JAUCMS010000025.1, forward strand.
ATTATAAAACATATACCAATAGAAATGAGATTTTTACTTATAATTACATTTCCGTTTTTAATTTTATGGTTTTACTGGATCTTTTTTTATCAAATAATTGCAGCTTTGATAAACATAAGATACCTTTAAGAGCGTAAATGACCTAAAAGACTTTCAGAGGCATTCAAAAAAATCTTACTGACCACAAGCTTTTGACAGTAAGTAAGTTTGTAATAGAGAAAACATTCTAGCAACAAGACAAACATTAATAATAATACAGTGTCTATTTAAAATGATTTGTAATTCAAATTAAGTGACTTTTTTCTGTAGTCAAGTAGTATAATTTTAATATTTGATTTTTGTCTTCTTTTTTAAGACTGCAAGTTCAACTGCCACAAGCGATGTGCATACAAGGTCCCAAATGACTGCTTAGGGGAGACTCTCGGTAATGAGCGTGAGAAAAACATTGTTGACACGATGGACATTGTTAACACAACTGGAATATTTGCACTGTGTTTTCTACTCCTGCAAACATGTAATTATTGTTTGTCACTTCACTGTGCTTGTGTGTGAATTTTTGGACTTTATTTTCCATCTGTCTGTCTCTCAGACATATTAAGTCCAAGCACAGACACGGAGGTGCCGATGGACTACAGTAATGAGTATTCTGACACTGATAAGTCATCTCTGATGGACGACTCAGACGAGGCCTGCAGTATCCCCGGGTCTTTCTCCCCAGACAGCAACCAGGATGGAGCCAGTGGAGACCAGAGGTAGTAAGACACACAGACAAAATTAAGGCCTAGAAACTATTAACACAAAATTGGAAAGAAAAATAATAGAGTTTTATGGAACTCAGTCTCATTGGAAATATGTGACTGCCTACATTACTGCAAAAATGTACCTATATATACATTTTACTAGTGTTTCTGAAATAAACACTAGTGACAATAAAATAACAATTACTTTAGTTCCATTTTAGGATTTTTAATCTAATGCATTTTATTGTTTACATAACATAATCAGCTCCATATAAATATCTTTTCTAACATAGTAAACTTGCACTGCACTTGCGATACGAAGCTCTCTGGTACGAATCTGTTAAAAAAAAGAGACACAACATTCCACAAAAGAGCTTAAACCTGGCATAAGGAAGCTAAAATGGCATGGTTTGCTTCTATTAGTTAAGTTTTAAGGATTATTGGAGTATTATAGGGCTACTTTTTTTTTTTTAAAAAAACGTGATCAGCACAATTTAGTAGCATTTAGCAGACATTACATTTATGAAATGCTGAAATATGCACAATAAACAATGTAATAACTGACAAAACTAAGAAAGCTGAACAGGCTATTTAATGTCACTCTCAGCACTTTTTACCTGAAACTGCTATGAAACATGCTACAAGAAACACAATATCATTTTGCAACTATTTTGTACCCACAGGGGTTATTTTTATGACACTGTGTTGTTTATAAACCCGCATCTGCAATGGAGAAAAGATTATATCGCTAATAACCGCCTGTTGTGGACCTTTTATCTGAAAAGTGCAGTAAAATATATATTTCAGATATGGAACGACATCTCAGGTTTTGAAGTCATGAGTTATGTTTTTCAAATGAGTCTGAGATGGTTTTATGGCTTATACAAAATATCATATACAATAGTGTACAAGCCCTTCACATAAAGTGTGAAAATTCCATTTGCATCTGTGCATTCTCATATTGGATTCTCTTATAAGATCTAATGATTTATGTGCTGTGATGTTTCCCCAGTGCTAATATTCCTCTGATGAGAGTAGTGCAGTCGATCAGGCAGACCACACGTCGTTCTAGCACAGCCATCAAGGAAGGGTGGATGGTGCACTACAGCAACAAGGACACACTGGTACATCCTCTGACTGCTGGCTGTCCTGAAAGGGATCATTTACCCAAAATGAATATTTAGACCTCATTTGCTCATTTTTGCATCGTTACAAACATACATAATTTGGCCCTCCGTAATATGCCCTGCATAGTAATATACAGCAGTAGTTGGACCACTTTATTATTCATTCATTCATTCACTTAAGTGTTTTGAGTATTAAACCCCATTGTTCAATATTCATTTCATTGTATGTAAAATGTTGACAAGGATTTTCTTCATATAAATTGTGTTCAACAGAGTTTTGGACGATATAATGATGAGTAAATGAAGTGTTTTTTTTTGTTGTTGCATGAACTATCCTTTTAACACATCTAGAGTATTCTGTCTAGTCTATACACTATCCTTACCTCATTTCTAAACACCCTATTGATATTTCTGCCTCAATCTGCACTTGCGCTATAATATCAGCAAAACTTCAGCTTTTAAATCACAGGCTATTCTGAGCGTCCCCTGCAGGAGTGGGTATTGATTTGTAGGAATGAATAGCAGTAAATGTCACTCATAGTGTTTGCTGCTTCCATACAAGTATTTTCACAAAGAAGGGGAAAAAATTGGCTGAGGCATTTTCTCAACATTGATATATTGACCTGTTCTCAGCCTCTTGCAAAACTTCTGAATTTCTGTGTACCATTTTATTCCACTTTAGCCTTTTCTTTCTAACTTTCCTCCTGGTTTTTCTCTTGCATCCTCCTCTTCTCTTCAGCTCTGTTTACTCTTCGCTTTCTTCCTCCTGTCTGCTGGGGTGAAGCTGATCCCAGCACCAACTCCTTGTTGAGCTATGACCTCTGACCTCTCACCCCACCCTCCAACAGAGGAAGAAACACTACTGGCGGCTGGACTGCAAGTGCATCATCCTATTTCAAAACGACACCACCAACAAATACTACAAGGTAGAATCTCACTTTCTTTTAAGGTTTAATGATTGTTTATAATGGAAGCCTGTTTTACGCATGGTATGAAAAAATATGTAAATCTTTTATCTCACAATTCTGACTTTTATTCTCACAATTCGTATTTAGTTTATTTAACACTTTTTCTTGCAATTTTGAGAATTGCGATGTATATATTCAGAATTATGAGATGAAAAAACATTGTAAAACATTTTTTTTTTTCGTATCGAGAAAAAAGCAATTGTGAGAATGTAAAATAGGAACTGCAAAAACAAAATTTAGAGTTTTAAAAATTCTAATTCTAATTCAAAATTCTTTTTTTCTCAGAATTGCGAAAGTCAAAAAAATTTAGATACAAATTCAGTCAGAACAATATAGAAAAAAATCATGAGATATGAACTCAGAATTCAGTGTTTTCTTCTCACAGTTCTGTTTACATCTCACAATTCTATTTTTTACATTTCTGCCACAGAATTAAAAATAAATAAATAAAAAGTAATTCAGACCTTGTTCTTCACAATTCTGACTTTTCATAACTGCGAAATAAATAAATGCATTTCTAATTATATGATATAAAGGCGGAATTATTTTTTCTTTTCTTGTTTTCATGTATGAATATATGTATGTACAATATTTATTTATTAATTTCCCCATCCATCACATGGTGAAAACAAGCTTTCCATCATTTATATACATTGTGAGCTAAATTTCACAAGAAAAAGGAGTCAATGTGTGTGTGTGGAAATGCCACATTACATTATGAATTATGCATTCCCAGTGACACATGAATATTCTGGGTTCATGAAATAATGCATTATGAATGGTTTTCACAAGCTAGTTGCCATTAGGGTGACTTCTCATGTAGAATTACCTGGTTTGATGTATCATTTCAGTTAATTATCTCAACTCACACTGGCATTAACCTAGACCCTGCTTTTAAATTAACCTTGGCGCATATTGTTTGCATAATTGAGGGTCTAATTAGCCCCTGTGCCTCCCTTTGCAGGAGATTCCGCTCTCAGAAATCCTGCAGGTCCGCCCGGCAGGTGATTTCTCTCTCGTCCCTCCTGGCACAAGCCCCCACTGCTTTGAGATCATGACGGGTACCATGATCTACTTTGTTGGTGAAGACCCCAACACCACCCCGTCCCCGTCATCCAGTGTGTCTGGTCTGCCCATCTCCACCAGCCCCAGCTGTGTTGCGCCCAATAGTGGGGTGGGACGAGAGTTTGCCAAAGGATGGGAGACTGCTATACGCCAAGCCCTCATGCCAGTCATCTTCCAGGACAACCCTCCAGCAGAAGGTCATACTCCTCATCGTAAGTGAAAATAATTCTGGAAGGAAGGTGTGATTCTGCATACATAATAGGGGTAATGGTGCTGTTTTGAAACCTAAACAAGTCATTCAGTTATGATAATATAATATGATACTCATCTGATCTATATATATCTTTTTTAATATTATTATTATTTATGTTGATCATTTCCTCTGATTTTAGAGATTACACTAGGTGTAGGTGTAGAGATATGGTCAAGACTAAATATTTGGAATAAAATGTTGCTCCTGGGTCAACAAAATTGAACTTACATGATAATTAATCTTATTGATTTTCAGGGCAGGCATCAGTCAGCATCTCAGTGTCTAACAGTCAAATTCAGGAGAATGTGGTGAGTAAACATGACCTTTAAAGATGCGATATATCACATAGTCTGATGGTGGTAAAGATGATTATGATAATTAATAATTGATTAATTATGGTGATGTAACCAACAGGACATTGGAATGGTCTACCAGATCTTTGCTGATGAGGTTCTGGGTTCTGGACAATTTGGTGTGGTGTATGGAGGTATGTTTATTACTGAAACCCAGATTTTTTACATTTCTAAATGTTTGGTGGGCATTGCTATGCAGTTGCTAAGCTGTGCTTGGTGGTTGCCAGGCTATCCTGGTTGGAAATGTGAATAGAGCACATGCACCCATAAGACATTATGATATTCTTGACTGTCCAATTTGGGACAAGTTATGCTTTTAAAAGCTTCTTACTGACATTTATGGTTCCATAAAAACCTTTAAAATCCATGAAATCTTTAAGGAAAATGGTGTTTTTTTACAGTAGGATGCATAATATTATCAGAATGATATCGGAATCTGCCAAAAATGTCTAAAAATGTGAATATCATCCAGCCATGATAAATTATGTTGATATGTCTTGTCTAAAAGATGAATAACTCACATGTGATCAGGGTGTGCTAGCGATTAGATCACCTCAGCAGTGTGGTCATTACTGAAGCAAACTTATTCACTGGCGTTTATTTATTTAGGGATTGCTGTTGGCATGTTTGTAATAAAATGAAAATAAAATACACAAAGGTTGTGTTAAATAAATTAAGCAGTTATTGATAATAATACAATTATGCTTTGATTTAAAAGTCAGAAGGTATAGCTTACATGGATAAAAAAAACAAAAAAAAAACATTGCACTATATATGCCAATTTATTTTTCCCCAAACAAATTATGAAACTTAAATTCAAGGAGCACAAAAAAATGAATGAATAAATAAATAAATTATATATATATATATATATATATATATATATATGTATATTTTCCAAGTGCCATGTTTTTTTTTGATGGTTTGTTTGTTCTTTTTACAGCCCTTTTACTTTTTGCTTTTTAATCTTCTAATAATTTAATGTTTCCACTTCTGAGAAAGAAAATGCAGTTATAGATTTACAGTTGACTTATAGCTTTTTTTTCTCCAGCTCTCAGTGTTCTCTTATTGTACACTAACTCTCTCTCTCTCTCTCTCTCTCTCTCTCTCTCTATATATATATATATATATATATATATAAAATAAAATAAAATAAATATAGGTATTGGCATCAGGTATAGGCCAAAATGTGTTGAAAAAAAAAATAACAGCAAAATCCTAAATTGTGCATTACTTTTAGATTATTAAAATAACCAAAAATGGGTGTTCCATGGCATCTTTGCAAATAATTTTTAATCTTATTTTTTAAAAGAGTTTAAACACCAAAAATTAAATTCTTATTCATAACAACTTTTCATACGTAAATATATATATATATTTATATATATATATATATATATATATATATACCACTAATGATATGTAAGAATGTACATTTGAAAAAGATCTCACATATACAACACATAATCATTTCCTCAACCCACACAGGAAAACACAGGAAGTCTGGCCGGGATGTAGCCGTAAAGGTGATCGATAAACTCCGATTCCCCACCAAGCAGGAGAGCCAGCTGAGGAATGAAGTAGCCATATTGCAGGTGACCAGCAGGGGGCGAAAGAGATCCAATGATTCAGCACACTTAGAACTGTTGCTAATGAGTGCCATTGTATTGACTGAATGATAATGAACACATATAACACAATTAAACCTGCTGTGTGTCTGCTGATTGTGAGGACACCTAACATAAGGTCATGAATGCAAATGTGCAACGTGACTCACTCAACTGCATCTCTTTATTTTGTCCTTTCATCCTCTCTCAGAGCCTGAGACACTTGGGTATAGTGAATCTCGAATGCATGTTTGAGACACCGGAGAAGGTGTTTGTGGTGATGGAGAAGCTTCATGGTGATATGCTTGAGATGATCCTGTCTAGTGAGAAAGGACGACTTCCAGAGAGAATCACCAAGTTCCTCATCACGCAGGTCAGCACTGCGTTTAGAGTTTTTACAGTCATTCTAAAGGCCTGTTCTCACCAATAGAGATTTAGGTCAAAAACGCATAGGCTAAATACATAATAAATGATCTGTGATAACATACAAAGTAATAGTGACCACATCATAAAAACACTTGTGTGTTGCAGCATCACAGCACAGCATCTTTATCATTTGATTTTAACCTGGGTTTTCTGCTCTCGTTATTTACTCTATATGTGTAAATCAGTGGGTGGGGCTAAACTGGCAGCGACGCATAAGCAGGCGTTGAACAAGCTGTGGTTTACAATTAATTTATATTTAGTGTTCCTCTTAGTAGTTTCACAGAAACAGCTGTGGTTGCAACAAAGTGGTTTCCAAGCAACACACAGAGTAAAAAAAGGTGTAGGTTTGTAGTGTACATTTCAACAGCTTCGAACACAGCTCAACCAATCAGAATCAAGTTTGAGTTTGAGTTCTAAAAAAAGATCTCGTATAGCACAATGACCACTTATATATCAAAAAAAATTTGATTACTCAGTTTATGGCCCCTTTAAATGCTCTTTCATGTCAGTTGGACTGACTTTTGATGTTTTTGTCATTCATCACTTAGAAAAAAGACATCATTCTGAAAGCGACAAGTGATTATTGTTATAGTTGTGTTGTGGACTTCACTGTTCTCACATTCAATCCTGTTAATCTGAACTCATAATGAGTTATGGGGATGTAGGAACTAGCCTTAAATATGGCATGAGTCATGTGTGAAAACCGCCCACCTAAACTACGTTAAAACATGCCTATTGACTGATATAGTGATTAACACTTCGGGGTAAAATTTCTCACCTTAACTCATACGGTTAGTTCTTGATTAGTACATGACTTACAGTAAGTCATCATTAGTTCAAATGTAATATGTCATTTAAGCAGTACTATATGTCATCATTATAAAACTGTGTTGTAGATGACTATAACGATAAGTATCGTGCTCAGTTTATTATCAGCACATAATCAAAAATGCAGCATGCACTGACCTCTGCTGCTTTAAAGCCCGGTAGATTCTGATAGTCTGTCAAAGTTTTTATTGTGTAGTTACAGTAAATCATTTTTGGTGTGAATGGGCCATTAACAACATTATCTTTAACAGAGTGTCTATTTACAGTAAGTGCAATCAGCCCACTTTAAACCAGTATTTTCTCTTTCACTTCTTCTCTAGATTTTGGCTGCTCTGAGGCACCTTCACTTCAAAAACATCGTGCACTGTGACCTCAAGCCTGAGAATGTGCTGTTAGCGTCAGCAGATCCTTTCCCACAGGTCAGAAGTTCACTAAACGCAATTTTAACACATTTTGACATAGAAGCAGTTATTTTTTTCTTTTGCATAATGCAATGTTGCACGTTTCATTTTTACACTTCATTGAAACCTAACACTTCTTCCCACCCACATGGGATGATTATAGGTGAAGCTTTGTGACTTCGGTTTTGCTCGCATCATCGGAGAGAAGTCTTTCCGCCGTTCAGTCGTTGGCACGCCAGCTTATTTGGCCCCCGAGGTCCTGCTGAACCAGGGTTACAATCGCTCTCTGGACATGTGGTCTGTAGGTGTGATTATGTATGTCAGCCTGAGTGGAACGTTCCCCTTCAACGAGGATGAAGACATTAACGATCAGATCCACAATGCCGCCTTCATGTACCCACCCAACCCATGGAAACAGATCTCTCCTGAAGGTAAAAACACAGTAAAATTACACCGAATTACATACAATTTCCAGATGCACAGGAACATGTCAGATCAGACTGAGAATAGAATAGCATATGAAAAGTTAAAAGAGCTGGAAAGAAAGCACTTTGCGTGGCTCTTCCTGGAAATTTACTTCATAATAACAAAAAGAAATTTGATGCATTAAAAGCAGGCTGATCGTTGAGTCGCTCCATTCGCCTTTGATTTTCTGTCCGCTGCTGTAAATCATTTAGCTTCAATCAATACAGATTCTGTTTGTGCGATCTCTCTGTTTCTCCATAGCTATCGACCTCATCAATAACCTGCTCCAAGTGAAGATGAGAAAACGCTACAGTGTGGACAAGAGTCTCAGCCATTCCTATCTACAGGTAATGCCAATATTAGGCTCATGCTATTAAAGGTGCCATAGAATGGAAAACTGAATTGACCTTGGCATGGTTGAATAATAACAGTTCAGTACATGGACATA
>JAUCMS010000025.1:1554524-1568373 GCA_032357445.1 Enteromius radiatus
TCTCACAGCACCACTACTTAATTTGCTGACATATTATTGTATTTGCAGTAAATTTGTTCAATTTCTGTATTGGCGACCTTTCTGTCTTGATTAAATTATAAAAATAATTTCAGTGAAACTAATTAATTTCAATGCATTAAACATCATTTGGGAGGGTTTTAGCTTTTCATATGAGCTATTTCTAACACCATTTGATTAATTTAAAGTCAGGTTAATAGCAGGTGTTCCTACAAAATAGATAAGCGACAAGACTTTTGTCAGGGACTGTATATGTATATATTATAAACTGAGGGACAAAACTATTTAGTGTCAACAATATGCCACGAACTGCTGATAGAGTTTCACATTAAATGAAACCATAACAGCTGTAAGCTTCAACTCTGACAAATATCCCCTGAAACTTTGAATGGAAAATTTTGTTGTTTCAGATCTATAAAAAAATTATTGTTTCTTTAAAGTTAAAAACATTAGGAAATGGAAAGTCGTCATATTTGACTGTTTATGATTTCAGTATATGTATTAGTCAGTTAGTAGCATAAATAAAAATGCAAACCAGAAAAAAGAAATACAGTAATGAACACCAAGCAACAGGCAACCACAAAACAATGTGTACATCATAAACATTAATTATTTAACAGTATGTTTTAGATATAACAAGTCCTGTTCCTTCCCTGTATCATTATAGTCAATAATTTATGAAATTCGCTGAAAGGTCAAAACCCCTTTTGGTGAACTTGAGTTGTGCCTTTTTATCAGACATATAGGTGAAGTGCTCTGCATTTTCACATGGAATGAACCTTTAAATAAATAAATGAAGAGAATATTAAGTGTATATAAGTTAACTGATTTTCTCAGACATCTCTGTCTTTACCAGATCATTTTAGACAGAGAAACAGTAGGTGGTTTGGCATTAGAGAAGGAAAAAAAACCCACTTTAATTCAGCTTTGATTGATCTGTTCCATCAGGTATTACTGACAGTGATGTCTTACAGTGCTCATAATGCAAATGATGGCTTTATTCCATTATCGCCATTAGGACTGGCACAAAGAACATGTTTTAAAACAAGTCTGTGGTTTCTCTTACATTAAACAGGAAGTTGTTGCATTGTGTCAAACGTCTGAGGCATATTGTACCATCACTGGAAGTTTGTCGTTCACCACGTGTCTGGAAAAAAGCTTTTACTCATTGCGGTTCACTCTAACGCTATCACATGCAGCTCTAAGGGAAAAAAAAAAGCCCCAGCCTAACATCTTCCTGTAGACATACATGTGCGAGACGGGTTTTATCTCTCCTCCCCTTTCTCTCTCTCTCAATTCATCTGCTCTCCATCTACTCCGTGTGAAGTGCATCGACCGAACCTGCTCTCACAGGGTCACTTTTGATCTTCTCCGGCCAGGAAGCATTATTGAAGTGCATGACACCCTCTTCTCGTCTGAGGAACTCAGCTGTGCCACTTTTCTCAGAGGTCACGCGGGACTGGAGCTGGACTCCAGGCGGTTCTGGCTTGGAAAGTTACACTGCTGGGATTGGGTGGAGAGACACCCTTCTCTGGTTGGAGCTGGCGGAGAACAATTTATAATTGGTTGTGTTGATTTGCAGGTGAGGTTATTTAATTTTTTTTTTTTGGGGGGGGGGGGGCTGGATTTGTTAGAAGAACTACAAGAATTATGTTGAACCACTGTGTGTGTGTACATAAGATAAAATCAGAGGGTGGACATGCTTGTTTGTTTCCTGTGCTATAGATAGTAACACCACTAATGCAGTTGCCAGACACTTGATACTAATATTTTAAAATGTTTACAATCATGGGATGCATATATGGGGCATCTGGACAGGTGTTGTATAATATTGAGTTTAGTTTAATCAAACTAATAATATGTTTTGAAGTTAGCAAAATTGCATTGTGCGTAATCAGGCAAATACATTTTTGGGAGATAATTATACCTTTGAAAAGTAATGTTGATAATTGATTTGATTTAATATTGTGATGTTGTCAAATTATGAGGTGGCCTTAGAATTTATTTAATTTATGCAAATGACATCATATAGCGTGCAGAAAAAGATGGGACTTTCACTTGTCTTTGAAGGTTTTTGTGTGCGTGTGTTTTCCCTTTGAATAATGAGGTAATTATGATAGTTTTAATAATTAGTCATTAATGGAGTAAAAGGGGACACAATTTGATGGCAACAGAGATAATGCACTTCCTGGAAATTTCCAAAAAAGTGCATCTTAAGTGTTTTAATACTATTACCATCATATTTTACCCTATAAAGCAATTCATTAATTCATAAATAAGTTCAAACTGTCATAACAGGTCATAACATTGTCGTAAGTTACAGGCCCTTGATTTATTTATTGATTTGTTCACATCACATATGTAGAATGAATAAATATAAAAAATTAATGCAGAAATATTGTGTTTTTTATTATTATTTATTCATTTGTATTATTAGTACTGTCGAATGATTAATTACATCCAAAATTGTGTGCACTGTGTATTTATTATGTATATAAAATAAACACCCACGCATGTATATGTTTAAGAATTAGTTTTTAATATATTATATAAACTATGAATATTAATGTATGCAAATACATGTAAATGATTTCTAAATACTTATTTATAAACAATAAATACACACACATATAACTTTTATTTTGAATGTGGTCACAAATCAATATTTTGACAGCACTAATTATTAGTTTATATTTACATATAGTAAAGCTTATATGGTAAAGTTTATATAGCCTAGTAAAACTGTTTTTCACAAATACTGTAAATGACAGACTCAAATGGCATCTGTTTTGCAAAATGACCCCTTTGATTTTGAAGTGCACCGTCCATTCTCTCAGCCCCCAGTAAGTTTTGAAATGTGTGAAGTGCTTTACTCTGTAAAAAAAAAAGATGCAGACTAGTCATATTTTTTTCTTTGAATAATCAACAATCTCACGCACTGCGTGACCCAATGCGTTTTTAGGGTCATATGTCTCTCAGCTGACTTAACAGAATTTATAACCGTGAAATCAAATAAAAACACAGTTAGTTTTGTTCTGCGCTTACATCACTTTCCTGCAGCCTGAGTATGTGCTTGCCTCAGGATGGGAGTTGGTTAGGGAGCGATTATGCCATTCAGTGGGGCTGACAGGAGGTGCAGCCCACCACTCTTCTTTCCAGACCACTAGCCTGTGTCTCTCAGGGGCGCTCATTAAACCTGTAATCACAATAGCAAAACAAAAATAAAACAGTGTAAACACATTACGCAAGCTAAGGGAAAGGAAACGGACAGGAAATCTCCATTAAAGTCGATGTGTTTATCAATACTGTACAGTAACTGCTGACTGAAGAATCCCACATTATCTCTGACATCCTTTCTGGACAAACACTGAAAATAACCTTCCCACATTTTTAATACTTCTATCACTAAAACAGTTGTTAGACCATCTCTAACATCAACAGATTAGTGTAATTGCTTTATTGAACCCCAAATATGCAATTTGATAATAAAAACATGCTGTGAAGTCCAAATTATAGCTATAGTTTTTTAATGTTTTCAGCTAGTTAATTGTATTGTAGTGAAGTTAAAATCTTAAAAAAGTATTTTTTCAAAACAAATATATATATATGTGAATAAAAAGGCCACTTAATTGAAAGCACTATGTCTTTTTAACATGCTTATCAATTTGAAATAACATTGTATTTGATTTAAATTAAGACTTCAGATGCAAAACCGTATGATATTTTTCTTTCAGATGAGCACTTTGAGCATTGAGAAAAATATTTAATTTAAAGGTTTATGAAGTCTTTTTTTAAATATTATAATTAATAATATATTTTAATATGCAATTTATGTTATCAGAAAGCATTACATTACCTTTGCACTTTAGTTAATAATTTAAAATGTTTTATTTATGAAATATGTATTTAAAACTATGCTAAAAGTGTGCTTTATTTTCCAAAAGGAGTGACTGGAACACAACAAAACCATGTGATTCATTGCTCACTTGGTCCGTGTTGGGATTTTCACATCAAACATTCTGAACGTTAAAAATGTTATATTGAAGTACCTGTGTTATTTCCTGTTACAGCGCCTTTTGTGGTTTGGAACATGTGATTACAGTCTACATTTATTTCTTGGCCTGTGTCCATGTTTCTAATCTCTGGTGTTTCTGTGGCAGCATTCATGTGCAAAAACATTACGCACTATTTGACATTTAAAATCATCAGAGAATCAGAGATGCATGGCACGTGTTGGCATAAAAGTGAATATTACACTCAACGTCAACAATACACAACGTGCAGTTTCTATTTTGTGATACATGAACTTTTTGAGTTTTAACCAAAACCCTGTTCTTTGAAGGGCATAACCCACTGGCCTCTTACGGAAATTAAACTAAATAAAACAACTAAAAAACAACCCACATTTGCAGGAAAGCAGCCTATTTTGAGGTGACCGTATCATTAACATAGCAACTTCACAGCAAGTGAATCACAGCATATCTTTATCATCGCTTATCCATAAAAACCCGTCAGGACTTGAATAATAATGCTTCGGTACTATCGTCATTCACAGCAGAGATGAAGAGGAGGCTGTTTATGATGCCGATTTCATTTTTTTATGTGTTGTTTGGTAGACCGTTGTGTATTTGCCGGTTCAATCTAATTCTAAGTCATCTTTGAAGCTTTAAGAGTGTGTGCTCAGGTTACCCAGCTATTGATTTTTCCTCTGTTTTGCACGGGTAGGGTGAATTGCACACATTGCTTAAAAAAAAAATAAAAATTGCTCAGCTAGACCTGAATTGAATTTTAGCGTGACGTACTGCTGCTAGGACAGTGTAGCAGCTAATGCTGTTAGTACACCTGAGTTTGATATTGTGAGCAGATTAAGAAGACCATTAAGAAGTCTGCAGATACATTACATTTTTTAAAAGTAATTTGATACTTAAATGATATACTTGTCTTTGTTTGCAGCCACATTGTGTAGATAATATAATATTAGTGAAATAAAAGGCACTTAAAGAGAGCGCTCGCCCAAAAATAAAGTCACCATTTAACTCAAGCTGTTCTGAACCTGTATGAGCGTCTGTCTTCTGTTGAACACAAAAGAAGATATTATGTTGAAAAAAAGAAGCAATGGCTAAAAGAAAAAGAAGCAGTGTTGTGCAGTAACCAGCCCGATCTCACAACAATTCGCATAGATTTTAAGCAACAGTCTTACGACCAATTCGTACATGGTGCATAATTTGTATGCTAATTTGTACAACCTCAGTGTATGATTAGTCTAATCCCTAGTGACGGGTAGGTTTAGGGGCGGGGTTAGGTGTAGGTCATTCTTACAAATTCATAGGAATTGGCAACTCATAAAATACATAGGTGGCTAATTTGTAAAAATTTGTACAAACTCACTCATAGAAATTCATAAGATTTTTGCTAAATTGTATGTATTTTGTGAGTTTCCAATTCGAAGGGTCCTAAACTTATCCTTCACTGTGGTTTAAACAAATCGTACAAAATCACACGAGTGAGGTCGTACGAATTCCATTTAAAAAAGTAACTAGTTACACTACACTCACAAAAAAAAAGGTACAAAAGCTTTCGCTTTTCAAAAGGTATACTTTTCTACCTATTAGGTTCATATACAGTATGCACACATTAAGTACTAATATGTACCTTTAAGGTACCAAAATGGTATACAAACATATACCCTTTATATGTATAAAAGTACCTTTTTTCTGAGAGTGTACATTTTAAACAGGATCATTTGTAATCTGTAAGCTGCATCTCCAAAGTAACTTTTCCAACACCACCAATTTTCATTTTTGAGTGATCCACTTGCAAACAGAACTCTATTAACATGACATGGAACTGTACAAAGCGTTTACCCCGTGTTGTTTTCTATGTGTTTTTTCCCATGTACCGTTCCCATGTGACCTTGTCTAGTGGATTATTGCTCTGTTTTGCCTCATTGGAGATTGTACGCTGATCGACTGTCCTTGCCCACTGTCTGGATTATTCTTGTGTCTTCCTCTGATATACGTGTTTGCCGTGTACCCTATTATATACCCTGTTATTATCTTGACCACACATGCTTGCCAACGTGACGTGAAACAGTACTGCACGTACTGTACCAGGTAGCTGAGAGTAGAGGTGTTTTCCTGTGTAGAATCCCCCATGTTTTACCGTGCTATAACTGGCTGTTGGCTTCTCATGAGCCCACCTCATATGCCCACCACAGTCCCACCATGACATTTGATCTTGATATAAATCTTAGTCTTACTGTGTAATCTTACTGTGAGAATGAATCAGCTTAGTTTAAAAAATTAGCAACCTCTACTTGCAGTAAACCACACACACACACACACACACACACTAGTCTGACACATTTCTGTGAATGAGATTCATAGAACTAAGAGCTAAGAACTAAAAATTCAGAGATTTGATGTGTCATCATGGTTTCATCATCATTAAATAATAACTTGACATGTAGTATTAAAGTTGCTTATGGTTATTTATATTGCTTATGTTCACAACAATATACTTCTTTTGGATGAAAATGTTTGGCATGTATTTAAATTAGTGTTGTCAAATGATTAATTGCGATTAATCTCATCCAAAATAAAAATGTTATATACATAATATATGTGTGTGTACTTATTATGTATATATACACACACACACATGCATGTATATGTTTAGGAAAAAAAAAAACATGTTATATATTAAATCTATTTACATATGATAACAATTATATGAATATAAATATATACATGTAAATACATATATGTGAGTATTTATATATACATATGTAAACAAAAACGTTTATTTCGAATGTGATTAGTCACGATTTATAATTTTCCACACACACACACACACACACACACATATATATATATATATATATATGATCATATGATAAAATGATCCTACAAGTTTTTAATTTGCATAAAAATTCAGATAATTTGAATGTATTGCTATAAATTCGTCAACCTTTTTCGAGGTTCAAACGAACAGATCTTAGAAAAGTGATTAATTTACAAACAAGATATTTCTAGCCACATAATTTGAGGTATCATTTATGTCTGTATTAGAAATAGAAGATAATGAAAATGGAAGTTATGCATCAAAATGTTGTACTGTATATAAGATGGGATATGCAGTCCATGCATGTGAGCAATACTATTATACGTGTCTTATAAAGCAAGAGCAGGATATTAATAGTTCAAGTGCAGCTATAATGCATTTTGGTGAGGTGAAACTCAGGTCTTTGTTTGGCTGTGGTAGGGCTGTTTGCTTTTCTCACGGGTCTTGCACTGAAAAGCAAGAATTGAGGAGCTGCAAGACCCTTCATGTGGAGACCGGCAGCTGTGTAAGACAGCAACAGTGTCTTGAATTGAATTTGAGCACAGACTGGCAGCAAGTGAAAAGACTCTCCAAAGGCTCAAAACAAGTTTAGCAAGAGCAAGAAGACGAACTCAAGGGAATATAGGGGAGGTAGTGATGCGAGAGCTAGCTAGATGCAAAATGAACTGATATAAACCTTATCTGTAATTGATTTATTTTATGATTTTTGGGGAAATTGTAAAATGCATTTTTGAAAGAGATTTCAAAGAGTAGAGCTTGCCACGTGAATGAAGAAAAATGGCATATGTGCAGCATGTGAACAGATGTAAAGGCTCTGCCTACAAATATCAATAATCTTCAAGATCTGAGGCAGAAGTTGTTGGAATGTTTTCAAAAAACAGAGCCTTAAAGGATTAAATCCATTATAAACTCACACACAAAACTTTGCTTTCCCCTGTCGGCTCAAAAACACATTTGCTCAACCATGAAATTAAGTTTAACAGCAAGAGTGACATTTTACCTTTAATATCAAACATATCATAAAATATATAGCAAAGGAAAGGATCATGGTCACATAGGTAACAAATTACCTTCATCCTGGCAATTGTGCAATATTTTAGTGTTAGAAATACAAGAATATATGACACTTTCTCTGTAGATTATTATTATAATTATTTCTGTTATTTGTTTTTCATGTTAAATTCTCCATCATAATCATGACACATGAAGCCAGTAGTACCGAGGATGACATTTTGCAACTCGTTTAACGTTAAATTAATTACGAGGCTTCCTGCAAGCTGTTATTTTCTGATAAGAAACCTTTTGTGAACCTTGATTTGTAAGAGACTGTGGTGTGCGAAGAGGTTTAAAAATGTTGCTTTTGTATAGAAATTGAGCAACAAATGTCTCTGTGTATGTATAGCAAAAGCCATTTCTTTCATCCTGCAGTGGGGTTTATTTGACGTGCAGGTGTTGTTAATCTAAAATGCTTTCAGTGATTCATTGATGTGCGTCTTGACTGGTTACACTTTGACTTAATAAGAAGTAAAAGGAAAAATTTAGAGTGTCCAGCAAAGTCTCACGACCAATTTGTACATGGTGGAAAATTTGTGCTAATCCGTACAAATTTGTATCACTAATGCTCAATATACATTCTGAGTAGTAAATCAGTACATTGTCTTAATCACACTTTCAGATTGCTATTTCACATATGCCAGTTAACATCTGGATTCATCTAGAAATTACTTTTAAAACATCATTACATTGTGCACCACATCTGCATCAACAACAATCAACAGCAAAAATGTCTGTTTAACCGCATCATCATTTCACATTTTGAAAGGTCAATGGTTTACCACTCTTACACGTGTGCTGAAAATCCTACCATGCAAACTAATAACTGTATGCTTGAATATTATGACATTGATTTGCAAAGGTCAACTAGTGAAAACATTACAAATACCAAGAATATGTCTTTTTATTTCCCACTAAATGTGAATAAGTTGTCATTGTTGAAACCAGGAAGTCACATTTTTATTAATATAAAATTTTATTCCTGATTTTAAGAATTTACATTTTAAATGAAAATTGATTTGTTGATTTAAAAAAAAAAAAAACATGATTAAAAGTCAAAACTTGGATACTGATATGAAACTTGGTAACACTTTACTGCAGTGTCTTTGAAACACAAGTTACATCTACTCACAATGATAATAATAATAATAATAATAATAAATTACAATCAATATCTCGTATACGTTATATAAAAAATACAATAACCCTGAACCTATGCCTAAACCTACCCTAACCCATGTAGGTACCTATACAAATAAATTGTAATTCTTAACCAAACGTTGTTTGTATTGTTCAGTAGATAAACATATTATTGAATAATTACACTGTAACAAGGACACTGCAAAATAAAGCAAATACACTTTACCATGATTTTACTCAAACAGCACTAAATGCAGCCACTAGGATATTTTGCAATATTGTAAATTCCTGTACTGCACAGTCTGTTATGGGGCCATGTGTAGTTGCATTTATACAGTAGTGACTGCCAGGGTCTGACTAATAAATCAAAGTATGGTACGGAATTAGAATTCAAATTCAACTTCTTGAGATCTTTCTGAGGGCAAACATGATCTAGATTCACAGTCACATGCAGAATTGAAAATAAATTAATTTGATGAACTATGGGATTTTCTGATGCAGATATTTATTAATGCGTTTTTTTTTTTTTCTTTGTGCACACAGATTACGATGAACAACACAACCAACTCATCATGTGTGATCATGACCCAGCCAGCGGGTCACTTGCTGATGTCCATCTACATTATTGCCTTCATCTTGGGTCTGCTGTTCAACCTGATCACCATTGGGCCCATAATTCAGCAGATCTGCAGAAAGAACGTTCTAGGGATCTACCTGCTCAGTTTGTCCTTCTCGGATCTCCTGTACATTCTCACCATGCCTCTGTGGGTCTATTATTTCAACAACAACCACAAGTGGACCCTCGGCCAAGGACTCTGTAGCCTGGCTGGTTTCTTTTACTACTCCAACTTGTACATCAGCATCTATCTCCTCTGCTGTATCTCCATTGATCGCTGCCTGGCCATCACCTTCCCCCTGAGAATTAAAGTCTTCCGCCGCCAGCGCTATGCCTGGATCATCTGTGGGCTGGTCTACGTTTTTGTCATGGCCTTGCACTGTTTGGTGCTGCACCTGGACAAGTTATCGGATCCACTGAACGACAAAGAGCAAACGTGTTACGAGACCTTCCCCATGACGGAAAGTATCGCGATGTTCAACCTGATACGGGTCGGAGTTGGTTTCTTCTTGCCTCTGGTGATCATCACCGTCTGCTACTGGTTGATCCCAACCAAGGTGCAGCAAAGCCTAGGGGTGGACGATCAAGGCAAGCGCAAAGTCAAACTTCTGTCTATGGGGGTCATTGGCATTTTCTCCTTCTGCTTTGCACCGTACCATATCCTCCTGATGGTGAGGTCCATCGTCTTCTTTTATTTGGGAGAAAAACAAAGCTGCAGTTTTGAACAAGCGATGTATTTGCCCTTCACTTGCTCTCTCGCGCTATCCAGCCTGAACAGCGTGGTGGACCCAGTGCTCTATGTTTTGGCCAGTAATGGAGTAAGGGAGGACATGAAGTTTCTCTGTTGGAAAAGGAAGCAGAGACAGATGACAGGAAGCCCTCTTTTTGATTCCAAATGTAAGACAAGACAAACCAACTTGGGTTAAAACCAACCACGGATCTTTGAAAAAAGACTTGTGTTTGATAGCGTACACATTGCATTTGATCCCATTGAGGAATTTCACAAATCAGTGACCAACACAAACTCGCCCAAATTGTTGGCATTGACAGTGCGGACACAATCTTGTGGATGGGTTCATGTTGTTAAGTTGTAGAGGGTCCAGCAGGCCTTACAATCTGGCGTACTCCAGCACTGTGATTCAAATACCTAAACTTTTTGACAAATAACTGCCACCATGACTGCAAACTGCTTGTTTTGATGCAGGCAGTTTTGTGGGTAAAGTGCATCTACTGTATAATAAGCTTAATTTACATAGAAAACAATGACTTCTACTGACAATACTGATGCTGCAGCAGTATTTAGTGCATATAGAGCCTAGTTAAACTGGATTGCAGCTGTTTGTGATGCTTTTTTGTGCCCAAATACTGTGTTTTACAGCTAAAAGATGTTTGTCAGTGTCTGGTCAAGCCCAATTCATTTATCAGTCAGGACAGAAACCAGAAGAGGGTCAAATCCAAATAAAGAACAATTCTAAGGAACAAGACCATGCAAATATGCTTTTAGTCTGAACCTAAGACCTTTTATATGGTTTTGCCCTTGTTTCTCGAGTTCAAGTCCAAGACATATTTTGAGTCTTTGACATATGTATTTTCATGTAATATTTTCAAGATTTTGAGTCTATGTTTTTATGGTGTCGGTATTTGTCATGGTCATCAGGTATGAGTCCAAGAACATATTTTAAGATTTTGGTCTTGGTCTTCAAGTCCAAGTCCAAAATGATATTTTTATGGCAGTGTTCTCAAAATCAGTTCCTGGAGGGCCACGACTCTGCAGTTTAACTCCAGCCCTGATCAAACAAACTGGAGCTGGCTGGAGCCATGTGTCCTCCAGGAATCGAGTTTCAAACCATTGTTGTTTGAGTCTAAGAACAAATATTCTTGGTTTTACCCTTCTTCCTTGAATATTTTCAGGTTTTGGTATTGGACTTGGTTTAGAAACATATCAAAGAACATATTTTTATGGTTTTGATCTTGGTCTTTGAATCTGAGTCTAAGAACATATATCCATCTTGGTCCAAGTCCAAGATCATTTATTCATGGGCTCGATCATGGACCTCGAGCATGTGGAAAGATTCAGTCCTCTTCTGTTCTCAGTCTTGAATCTCAAATTTGGTCTTGACTACAAATTGTATTATGTCCACTTGTGTGACAAAAAAGATAAATTAGAACTTTGCTGTTTTATCTGAGCTGTCATATATTTATCAGTTTTTCAACGGATATTGAGAGGATGTTTACAAATTGCGGATTTTGAAGCGTAACAGGACCTGTATCCCTGTCTTTGAAGGACCCTTGAATCACTTGAACTTTCTATGTGACAGCCGTACTCAGTTCAAGTGTTGTTATTGTGGGATAAAGCCTCGCTTGTTTATCCTTGTTTAATTCAAAGACGACTCCCTGTAACTTACCGTTAAACCAGATTTAGCCGTTAAAGATTTAATCTGGATGTTAAAACCAACTTGTTGCAGTGTAAGCACTTTCAATGCATGTTGCTGCTCTCTACATTTCCTCTCATGTAACATTGCAACAAAAGAAGTGTATTATGAAATAAACGAATTGTTCTGATTTTGACTGTTAAGCCACATTTTGGGAAGTGATGCTTCTGTTAAAATGATTAGTGTTATTTAAGAGGTGGGAACATCTACTACCAGTGTAATCATGCTGCTTTCTGAAGAGAGAGCGACCCATATGACACCAACAAGTGTTCTTGAGGCCTGATGAGGAGGAGCATTTGCGTAGCATCTCTAAACGGTATCGCCCACAATACACTTTGTACAGCTTTGTTCACCCACCTTCAGCTAGAATGATTGCCTCTATAGATGAGTGGCTCTCATGTGACTGCAGTCTTCTGTAAGTCTGTGAGTGAGAGTGGCCTTCTGCTCTACTGTAAAATGCCAAAGACTATCTGAATGGAGTGATTTTGGAGTGTGAGCGAAGCAATGAATTGCAGCTTTGAGTACCTGATCTGCAGTCTGAATGGTTTAAATGACTGCTCGCTTTCACCTATCGCACCAGACGCCGTGCCATTCAGGGAAGATGGAAATGGGATGCCATATAGTGTTAGAACTCACTTGTTTGTGCTGTCATCCGACTATACGAGCCAGAACATTTCTGCGAAGTTCACTTCAGGAAAGAAAGCCATATTCTTTTATCATAATAACCGTATTGCATTGCAATAGAACTAATGCAAGCTATTCTGCTTTACACAATGAAGCTGCCAATGAGGTCTCACCGCAACAGGAAGTCTGGAGGGATTTAAACGAGAACAGCACAGAACACTGTGTCTGCTTTCCTCTGCTCGAGCAATTGATTTGCAACTTCCTGAATGCAGACAACAGATGGAGGTGAGAGAGCATGCTCATGTTTAGGAGGCACAACATGTACAAAAAATGTACATAACTGGTTTTGTGCAACTAAGTAAGGAGTGAATCTTACGAAAACATGTCCAGGTCACGTTTCACAACAAAATCAATGAAGAATAGGACCTTGCATGTATACTATTGTAAATAGTTAAGGGTCGGTCTTGCTCTCATTAATTTCTCTCTCTCTCTCTCTCTCTCACTGTATATATATATATATAAAAGTTAATGTTCAAAAACACACACACACACATATATATACACACACACACAAGCAGTTTTCTTTGCACTTGCTTAGCATGCATATTATTAGAATATACAGTATTAGCCATTTATTATAGTGCTATTAAACACATAAAGAAATAGTTCACAAAAAATTTAAATTCTGTCTTCATTTACTCACCATAGTTGCAAATCTGTATGAATTACTTTGCTTTGCTAAACACTGAGGAAGATATTGAGTTTCATTGTATTTTTTTTTCCTACTATGAAAGTCAGTAGTGACCCAAAACAGCCTGGTTACAAACTTTCTTCAAAATATATTCCTTTATGAGGCACGTGACCTGCTGACAGAGATGGCTGCTTGAGCCTGAAGCTCTCCGACTTGGTGTCGATAAACCATCCGTTTAAGGTTTAGTGTCAGCATAACTTTCCTTTATTTGCTTTCCTGAATTCGCTACTTTTCCGTGATGGCTAAACGGCAGCTTTTACCATCCTCGCCGGAGAAAAAACGTCTGAAAGACCCTGGTAATGAAGAACTGCGTGCCATGGTGGCTGACGAGCTAAAGCTTCAGTTCGGCGTCGTTCGGGAAATTATTAAGGA
>JAUCMS010000025.1:1589184-1601766 GCA_032357445.1 Enteromius radiatus
GGTGGCTGTGACAGGTGTGAGTAATTTAGCATCAGTGAGCAAAGGGAGAGAGGGTGGAGCCCAGCATGGGCGTTACATCTCTGGTGTCATTTAGGAATTTCTCTTTTATCTGCCTTTCCCTTATGAACGACTCATGCACCTCTTGAAAAGACTCCGCTACTTTGCCACAGATGTATCCTTTGACATCCACTTCATATTTGGGACTCATCACGAATGACTCACTCTTTAAAACTTCTAGACCCTTGTCCACAATCGCAAGCAACTCTCTCATGTAGCTATCTGAGTAGACCTCTTTGTGGCACACTTTATCTGAGACTCTTCTATCGCAGTCTTCTATCAAATTTCTGGTGAATCTTTGTGCAACATCTTTATTGTACTTCAGTGTTTTCTTCATCTTACTACTCAAAGCAAAATGGGCAGTCTTCACTTTAAAGCCATTCAGTTGGTTTGCATCTCGGAGTCTTATGTTTTGCCTTTTCAGACCACGATCACTTAGGTTTTTCTTGAGCTGCTCCACTATCCTTGTAAAGACTTCTTGCGTCTCTAAGGGGGGATCGTTCATGTTGGATGGGATATTTTCCCAAACACTAACAAATTCACGTTGAAGCTCCTTGTCCTCAATCACACAGTTATTGCTCTTGCAGGTCTGCAAGAGTGAACGTAACCTCACCTCCAGGGCTGCTTCAAGTGATGTCAATAAGGCGTGCATCTTAACTGTCATCTCATGACAAATGGTAGCAGACTCAAGTTTCTGTGCAACATCAGATGTCATTTGCTCTTGAATGAGGTCTACTTTTTTGTGAAGGCTTACTTTGTAATTTTCCACAAGGCCAGCATCAATATCCTCCTGCCTGAGGTAGTCCCAGAGACTCGCCTTAATATGGTCTTTCTCTGTATTGATTTGTGCAGCTGCTTCGTCACTCAAAATTCTGAGTATTCTATCTGAATCCATATGTTCTCCATTTTGGGATGCAGATTCTTTCAGCTCTGTAATGTGATTTTCCAGTGCTTCAACCCAAAGATCCAGTTGATCATTGAGCTGCTTTTCTCCCTGTACAAGTTTTCTGCAGAGGCCAATGATGGCATCAGCTGTGGCTGTATCTCCAAAATGAATGGCAAGCGTTCCATTTTTCACTAACTCCCACATTCTTAACATATGCTCCATAAATGCACCCAAGCAGGTTGGCTGGCCATTTGTTGCCTTTTCATGGAAGGTAGTCAACAGTCTTTTCTTTAGCCTGAGAACTGCGTCATTTTGAGTAGTCACAGAGCTTGTGGGAAGTGTTTCTCTTTCAGATTCATTTGACAGTTGTCCTGTGGTAAGTACATCCACTGCACAACTCATGATTTTTCCATCCATTCCTGCTACCTCTGAAGCAACCTGAAAGGTAGTCTTCCTCTCCAAGTTTCGTGTGCAGAGAATAGCGTTGACAGCTATCTGAAGGTTGCGTCTTGTTTCGTTGTGATCCTCATCTGGTAGATTTATTAGTGTGATGTCACTCAGTCCACTGACAAAGGTAGCCAGTTCACTTGCATGCACAAGGCTTCTTTCTGTTTGGGCGTTCAAACCTTCTGTGCTAATCAACAACAGAAATTCACAGTCCATCTCCATTCTGAAGTTGTCAGGCAGGCCGAGGAGAAGCATGTATGCCCCTTTGATATGCCTTCTACCCAACTTTGGGAAGTTGACACCAAACAAGGCAGATAAGAGCTCTGCATTCTTGGAGTTGTGGAAACCTAGGACTGTCAGAACTCTCATGCGACTGAACTTTGGCAGCTGCCTGTGTACCTCATAAAGAACGCTGTATACCCAGTTCATGGGAAATACTGAGGCATCACCGTCATAGACTTCAAGGGGAACTCCATATAGGAGTAGTTCAGCCCCTAAATATGGTAAGCGGAACATGTCGTACAAGTCGCTGTTTGGGCCGCGGAAGTACCTTTCGTAGATCAGTCCCATCTCTCGAAGGAAATGTTCAAGTCCAATGCAATGTTCTTGCGTTTGTTCCTCATTTGGTTCCCTTTGACGGGATAGGTTATCCAACTGCATAACTTCAAGTTTCACTCTCATCCAAGAAAGAAAGAATGCCCGCTTAGTTGTGTCAAATGAACAAAGAGATGCAGTGAAGGCTCTCATGGCTGTTGTTAGTTTATAATCAAGCAGTTGTTTTATGAGGTTTTCCTTCTCCTCTGTTAGGCTGTGGGATGTATGCTGTAGGTGACGTGCCTCCTCCTTCTCGAGCTGACACAACTGTTTCCATACTGTACCTTGCAGGGGGAGCTGATTCTCCAAATAGCTAGACACTCCATCTTCAATTCCACTTAGAACTTCTTCAACTTCACTGAATGCCATTCGACAGAGCTCATCTTCATCAACATTAACGTTGAGGTCATTGGCCATACCGGCTGCACCTACAAGGTTTGTGGTGTGCAGGTATGGAATAAAGCGATCCAGAACATCTCTTAAGTTCTCAGCAATTTCTTCCTCATCACCTTCACAGCCATTAAGCATTGTTCCATCAGGAAGTTCTAAATCCTTCATCAGCCTTTGTTTCAGTTTCTCATTTTGATTCTCATGTCCATCCTCTACTGATGCTGAGCAGTCAATTATAATCATGTGGCTTGTATTGTTCCTCCATGAGGCAAGCAGGTGTCGTTCCTTGGCACCAAAACTTTCACAGAAAACTATGAGGACTGCAGATGTGTAACACAAGAGACTCATCTGTTTTTCGAAGTTAGCTGCATCTCCACGAAGATTAGCTACTAACACAGGACGAGAAAAGATGTTGTTTTGATGATCTCCTGAATGCAGGTTCCAACAAACCTCCACCAGACCATCAGAGAGAACTCGAGGCAGCTGACCTCCCTCCATACCACAGTTTACGAAGCAGTCATTCAGCTCACCTGGACCCCCGAGAACACGGTTGAGTATTCGAGATTTAGAGACATTGCAGGTACCTAGCCTCACTGCGGTGAGAAATGGCATCCTGGAATCTGCCATGTTCTTCATGATGGGTCCCTCAGAAGGTGACTTCCACTGACCTAGAACACCCCTAAATGGACAAAGGAGAATGGTTCCCTTCTTTTCTGGGTGAATAGGTGGAAGATACAGAGGCACAGCAAAGTTGCATTGCAACATCCGCTGGGTAATCTCTTGCTGTAGGAAACTATTTGTTGTCATGTATATGACAGTAACTAGGTCTAAAGGATTGATGGCACATTGTGAATTTTCATCCATGTCCAAGCCGTAGTCTCCTACTGGTACCTTGCAGAAAGTGCTGCGGGCTTGGGGATTACACAGCCAGAGCCGCCGGAGGAATGCATTTGAGAGCTCTGTTGGGTCCTGTGGAAGGTCATCTTCAGTGCTTGGAGTGCTTATATATTGCATTGTTGTAAGGTCCAGAGGTGCCACCTTTTCCCTGTGCAGGTCCAGCATGTACAGCAAAATATGCTTGTCCCTGCCAATTTCAGACACTAGAGGAGAAATATATTTGGTGATTACATTTCAGTGTTATATTATCACATTTTTTTGCAATAATTATTAAAACTATAATGCAATCTGCAATGTTTCTAAAGAGCTTGGTTATAAGTGTTTAATAATGGGATGATAGAAACTGAAATAACGGTAACTCTCACCTATCTCAGTAGTCAGGGGCCCCGGGTCGGGGAGATTTTTCCGATGTAGAGACATTGTTTTACTTATTTAATCATCAGCTACAACTCAAAGAATCACATTGACCTGTCATCCAAAAACAACATGATGTTAAAGAATGTCCCTATACTTCTTCTTTTACTAAATTAATGAATACACAGTATATCAACCTAATCTCATGAAAGTGGGTATAAATAGTCAACCAAATAAAAAAACAAAACTTGTGGTATTTATATGCAAAAATGGACTTTGGCATGTTTATGCTATGCAATGTTTAGGGTTGAGGGGTAGATGCGTATCATATGTACGCAAAAACTGCATATTATATGCATGCCCAAGCATGTGTGAAGTTCATTTTTTTGCATATCAATATGCAGTAGTTTTAGTTTTTATTTGCCATAATATTTATACACATTATCATGAGACAGGGTTCCAATATATATATATATATATATATATATATATAAAATGCAAATACAAAATGCAAGTTTTAGATTGGATTAATTACATTTTGTCTGAAACATTCAACTCAATTGTCAGCTCAGCATAATCTAATTTTTATGCAGGAACAACTTGAGAGTTCATCCAGACATCACCTAATAATAGGTTCATAGAACTGATAACCGTTTAATTAATCTGCTTTTTAGGACAGATACGTATAGATGTTCATATCCTTGACATAGAATATCCTTGCAAATTTTTCTAAACTGCATCCGAGGAACACAATTCAACAAAACTGTTGGAACTTCGCCTTAAGGGGACAAATTATGGTAATCTACTGGGCTAATTACTTTTTGACAATGTTGCAGTATTACTGGTTGCATGTCTAATAGTGTGTTTAAGTGTGTCATGTACATCAAAATCACAAGGGTTTTCTTTTATCACTGTCAATACAACCTGCATTTAATATAATATGCATTTCAGCAAAATTCATTCAGCTACTTAATATGCATCTTTCTTCTTTCCTGAGGATTCTAAGTATGCTTTCCACAAGCCACACAGATAGAAAGCTAATTTCTCATTAAAACCAACGCTTTTGCATTCCTCTGCAAGGATTAGGCAGTCACTAGTGAATAATTCATTAAACAGAGAACCAAAACCACACATCAGTTAAAACCAGTTCAGATCAAATATATCGTCTATAAATCTATATTATTATACCTATGCATTTTTCTTAATTAATTAAAATCACTAAAAAACAAAACTTTGCTAATGGTTTTGTACAAAATATGTAGTCAAGAATATCATTATCATTGACATATTCCCATATCATCTCACTTTGGAGTAAAAACTAAAAACTTACCTTCTTAGGCTGTGCTGTCATGACACGAAACTGACATTACAATAAGCTTTTATATCTGCCTTGAGAGTGATACGGTCTGCTTTTTTGGAATTTGTCCCACCCTGTTCATTAGGTATTTACGCACATGCAGTTCTTTATCACATACACAATCACCAAACAACAACCCCCATGCAGCAAAAAAGTACCAAATAATCCATGTCCTGCATGGCATTATGAGATTTAAAACACTCCTATAATAAATATTGCTTTGACAGCAAAAGTGTGATTTATTGAAACACACACACACACACACACACACATATATATAAAAGCATTAATAATTCATATGATCAATTCATAATTAATAATTTTTAAGTAGAACATTTCACAAAAAAACTTACATTGCTGAGGAACCCGGGGAGCAGTTGGGGGATCAGTTATTTGCTCAAGGGCCTCAAGCTGGTTATTCACTCCCCTCACCTACAATCTCTGCCGGACCTGGGACTCGAGCCCGCAACCTTTGGGTTACAAGTCCAACTCCCTAACCATTACGACTGCCCCCTTAAATTGTGATCTTGCTCTCCATTTTTAATGCATTTCTGGTGTTTGGATAAGGATTGTGTTTCTGTGGTCTGAATTGTGATTGGCTTCCATGAAGGAGTCATGACTTCATTAATGACATCACACCTTCTGCTATCTATCCAGTTGCTGACTGATTAAAGTCTGATTAGCTCAGACGAGATTCTGAACATTCATGTACTTCGATAACATCTGCTTTACAGGCAGTCTTGTTTACAAATGTGATTTCTGATGTCGTGGTGGAAATCTATTTTTTGGAGCCCCATGATAATAATATAAGAGGAATTGTAAAGGCAATTGTCCCATGAATTCAATCTAAGTATTTTGCAAATGACTTTCTTAGTGGAATGTAAAGCTTTTGTCAGGTAATGCAGAATAATTTATATCTAATTTGTAACAATTTTGTTGCACAGGTATATTTGTAGCAATAGCCAACATTACACTGTATTGTTCAATTACAGATATTTCTTTTATGGCAAAAATCAATAGGATATTAAGTAAAGATCATGTTCCATGAAGATATTTTATAGTGTTCCTAAATACACCAAAACGTCAATTTAATTTAGTAATATGCATTGCTAAGAACTTAATTTGGATAACTTTAAGGGCAATTTTCTCAATATTTAATTTTTTTTGCACCCCTAGATTCCAGATTTTAGGTTACTAACGTGTTCTAGGTGATTCCTTCCTATTCCCTTGAGTCAAATTCAGTTAAGTAATTCAGGTTAAGTGTAATGTCTGGCTCAGGATGAGGTGAAAGCTCTACCCAGAGGGATAAACGCTCTTGTGTGCGCATAGGAAAAGATTACATGACTCCTATTTCTGTAGCGCAAAGCTCTTTAAATGACTTAGCCCCGTGAGCGTGTCTGGCTGAAGAGAAAGATGCAGCTCTAGATCCTTGACTTCTCTGAGTATAACCACAATTGACGTGTTCTGAGCGGGAATACCTGAAGAAAAACACAAAGAAAGACAGTGAGCCGATTTTCAAAATGCTGGTGACGATGCTAACAGCCATGTATATGATGGTGAGAGTGGCTGAACAGGTAAGACAACCCATTGGATTATATCTTTGTGCATTTGTCGCCGATCGTCAACATGCCAGCCAAAACCGGTTCATTTGACTGGAATTTCCGTCATAGTTTCATATGTCAGACATTATGAGCTATGATGACAAAAATGCTAGATAGGCAAAAACGATGGGAGGACTCAGTGTAACACAAAGAGCAATATCATAACTGTTTATATTTATTTTCTTACGGACTACTTGGAAATAAGAGGGAACATACATGTATTTAAAAGAGCTTTAGAATATAAGGATTGATGTTTTAACATTACAAACAAGTTGCTGAACTTAAAGAAATACATTCTTTAAGGTAAGTTTTAGGGGCGTTTCTCTCACTAGCTAATTATATAAGTGTCCAGCATTCATGGATCACAGGAGGATTACTGTCACTCCCCCAGTTGCTGGCTATGATGTCACAAATGAGAGAAAGTCATGCTTTCTGCAAAATAAATAAATAAATACATTTTGGTTTATGTTTATGTTCCTTCTAGTTTAGTTATGACCATGAAAAATATCAAGACAAAATTAAGACATGGTAGGCTGTATCAAACACGGTTCTATAATGTGGCAGGGATGTTCATATAATGACTAAATAAATACACAAGTAATAATTCCTGAGACACTAAAGTGCCTGTAGTTGATGAAACACCCTAAAATGCCATTGTATATCATGGTAGTACCATGGTATGTATCACAATATGTAACCATGTACCATGACACTACCATTGTATTGCCACAGCTCAATAATCATATTCATAATACATATTTTCAAAAGTATTTTATGAAAAGTCTTTAAGTTTACATTTCCTCTCTGGCTGGTTAATCGTACAACATCTTTTTAGTCTCAGTAATAAAGATATTAGCGTGCATGACATTGCAATTCAGAGCCTTAATAATCTTGATAAACAATGGAAATGAGACTGCAGGAACCAGATCACTTAAATTTTAACACGGCTGTTCTGTTTCTTCCACAAGAGTTGATTTAATTCACAGGGGACAAGATGGACACTTTCTAATGACAGATTAGCATGCGAGATCATGACACATCATGAGTCAAAGCAAAAAGCCTGACATCGTCTTAAAGAGTGCTCTCAAATGGAATAACGCATACACACATCAACAACAACATACTGTACAACATGCAACACACACACCCCAGCGCATACACACACTGACTCTGCTCTGTGTCTGCTCTGCTTCAGCTGGGTGTTCGGTGGGTACGTCAGCAGGAGCCTCTTCCGTACGTGGTGTCTCAGCCGCTGCCGTGGCAGGTCCACTATGTCTCCCACAGTCGGAAAGGAAGTCGTTCAGAGGAGGTGAAATTACTCATAAAATCTCATTCTCATTAATGCAAATCCTAAAAATAAGCACTATATTTCAATTATATATATTGCATGTAAACGTTTGTGTAATGAGATCATTTTTTTAAACAAAGCTAAATAAATTAATTAATTTGATTACAATTGAATTACAATTACAATTTGAAGCTAATAATTTTCTTGATTTTGAGATGGCATATGACCACTACAGTTCTTTTTGACATTCACCCTTAAAGTTATACAGCAGTAGTCTGGTTATTAAATTCTCCTTTAAAAGACTGTATTACAAAATATCTTGAAAGCATAAAGGTGAAAGTGAGAGAGGTCAACGCTGGTGGGTGGACAAAGGGATGGGAATTTATAATGTGGCCCTTATATTACGTGGGTGGCCCTTATTCAATACTTTTAGTCTCATTTTGGTGTTTCTTTCATGCTGTCAGCTTCCATGTGAACTGAGACTTGGAATCCTGTTATATCATTGAAGTTGCACAATATGACTTAAAGTTGTTGCCAGACATTACTAGATGCCGTTCAAGGCCAATGCACACATATATTACCTCTCAGAATATAGACATCCCTCGGGTTCCCGTAATCCAATGGAGAGGGATTTGTGTCTTAATGCATTACAGTCTATAAAAGAGAAGTCTGTATACACTGCAGTTGTCCTGAGGTTTTGCTTAAACAACATGCAGGCCTATTTCACAATGCCACTTGATAGATTTACATATCTGCACTTAAAGCAAGACAAGAGATATCACTATACAGTATTTCCATCAGCTTATTACTTACAGTACATGACATAAATAAACTGCTTTGCATTACAAGTATTCTGAACTTTCATGTTCAAATATGCAGCCATACTTCATCACAAAATGAAAATGTTGTCATTGAACACTTACCCCCATGTCGTTCCAAACCCGTAAAAGCTTTGTTTGGGTGGGGGGGGGGCTTGTGACTGTCCCTTCGACTGCCAAGTACTGTCAAGAAAAATTATGAAAGAAAAAGTTAAAAAAGGGGTACTTGAATGATATATTTAGTGTGATATATTTAGTGTAGAGTGTACATTAATATTTCATTAAATATGAATATTAGCTTCTTAACTTTCTTATAAGATAAATAAAGAGTAAAAGAAATCATTTAGGAGACATTTTTTTATCCAAAGCATATCAGATTATGGGGCAATCCTTACTAAAGAGAGCAAAGTTGCTTTTTTGTTTGGCATGTGCTGGGAGAGTCAAAACGGTCCACGCTTTACAATTAATAACAGAATAAGGTTATGACATTGGTGTACCTTCTTTGCATTAGATTTTAAGCCATTTGTACACCATTTGTTCATGTCTCTATATAAGTTTTGTTCTTTAGCATGTCAATCAAAATAGATATTGTATGTTTACTATTATGCCATCCAATATGACATCAAGAAAACTACTTGGTCTCCAGTTCAAGATCAATCTTTGCACTGTACTCTTATGTAGAGGCCACACAGTCCTTTTTAAAGATTTATTTACGTGCACCGCCTTTGAAAAGAAACTGGTCAATTGAATCATCCAAGAAATACTCCAAGACACTTTCATGCCTATTTCTTATTATATATCGATTTTTTTTCTGAAATAGTCATGTGTCATAATGACCGTGACATGACCCCAGCGGCAGAAACACATTGAGTCGCGCAGTAACCTGCTGCGGAGGCATGTGTGGAATGTCTCTCACCTGTGCGATCTGTCTGTGGCACCATGTCTCGCACATTCCGGCGGGGACGTGTAAGACAGAGAGGCGACACGTGTGATAAGACTGTCATGGCTGATGCTTTCGTGCTTTCAAGGACACGGCGATGCATTGGCACTTTCGTGAACCTCAAAATAGTGACGTAAAAGCATTTTTGAGATGGTGCGAATTTCTGAATCGTTAAAAGCTTTGTTCAGGCAAAGATGAAAATTCTCTTACTCACCCACGTTTATTTTTCATAATATTACGCTTTAGTAGTCTTACAGTGAAATGAATTAAAGTGGTACATAACTAGTCCAACCATAAATCTTTGCGCAGTTAAATTCCCACCAAAATACAGCTCAAATATGCCATTTTAAAGTCAATGACGGCAGGTCAGGGGACAGAAAATAACCACTGGCATAAAACTTCCAAAACGTCCTCTTTTGTGTTTCAGAAAGGTTCGTAACAATATAAGGGTGAGAGGCTACATCATTTTTTATTTTTTTTATTATGGACAGAATGAGTTTCTTTGCTATGGCAAATGGAATTGTTACACCTAATTATTAGGCTATTATTATTTTTCTGGCCACCACCTCTAATTTGCCTCTTTGCGTTGTAATTTAAAAACATTTTCTCTATTTCAACCCTAAATACTACTCTAATCGTAATATAAATAATAAGCATATTAAAGTAAAATATTAATGCTGTCTTATCATAGAAAAAATGATTATAAAACCCAGTCAGCCAGCAGTTATCAATACACAATCAATGCATATGATTTGTTAATAATCACTAGAAATTGCTGCAAATCAAAGTTGCGACACTCTTTGATCTCACCGCCGTGCGGTCACGTGATTTATGGAGCTCTCGATAGTTCCAAACAACTCCGCTCTGTCAATAGGTTTCAATGGGATTGCAGCAGTTTCAATATTTGCAGCAATTTCTAGTGATTTTAACACATCATGTGCATTGATTGTGTATTGATAACATTTTACAATCACACTTTATTCTGGGGAGTGATTAAGAGACAGCGTTACTATTTTTAAATATGTTTATTACTCATATTACAATTAGGATTCAAATTGATGTTTTCTTGTTTTAAATTCCAGTGTAAGAAAAAAATTGCAGAAAGACTAAAAACTTAAAACATATGATAACTAGCATCTGGTTCATTAAAATACAACTACAGGCCAGATATCGAAGAGGTAAAATAATGCTTTAAAATGCCAAAAACTGCTGTCATTTCCTCAACTTTCTGGCGAGTGTTAATGGACTTCAATGCTGGAACTATTGGTTGTTTGCAACTATTGGCCGCTCCATGACATGAGTTCCTATGGAAGCCTATGGGAGTGTCGCAAATCTGATTCTCAACAGCTCTGTTTACACCCATACTTTTCCCCATCTACTACTGGTAAAAACAGATGACCAGGGCCTCGCCCACAAACTCAGATTGAGTCAAGCAATGTTGCTACACGGTCAGGATGCTCAAATAAACAAACATTTTTTGACAGCACCACAACGATCACACTTTTCTGGTGAATGAACCTAATGGCTTATTTGTTTTACAGTTTGAGGGCCAGAGGAGAAACAGCATAGGAGTTTACAGAAAGAGTAAGTATGAACAATTCTGAAATTGTATTCAGAAACAAAAGCTGTAAAATATAATATTTTGTTATTGTTATAAATATATATATATAGCCTATATATATACAATATTCTCTATATTCTCTAATTCTCAAAAGGGCTTTAATCATTCTCTTGTTTTTCAGGCTCTTCTTCTAGTAATGGACACACCAAAACATCTGCAGATAAGGCAGCGGCTACAATTCAGAGCCAGTACAGGAAGTACCAGCAAAAGAAGCAGAAAGACCACAAATGAAAGCTTAACTGTTAGATTTGGAAGTGTCCGTTTCACTCTGATCAAGACCCCGAATTCTCCTCTCTGAACCCTATAACCCCAGCAACTGCCCACATGCAAACCTGGTGTCCCTCAGTGTTAAAGGACAACACAAGTGAGCAGCACAGTCACATATTCTTATTTACAGATAGCTGACACCTGCATGAAAACACAATGACAAGCATTTCAGACCATTCGCTGATAACGGATGCCACACATTTCAGACACATAAACACTCAGATCTTAATGATAAATGAAGATGACATGGACACAGAACATGCAGACTACATACAGAATGCCCTCTGATCTTTTGTCAGATCTAACACGATTCGGAGGACAACTGTTTCCTAAAATTTAGTTAAATAAACCCCACACACTCCCCTATAATTATTTTAGGTTAATCCACAATGAATATATTCTCATTGTAACATTTATATGTTACTACGTGGGTATGTGCCTAGGTGAGAAAGTGCAATGTGCCGAGGTATAAAGCAATGTGAAAAATACATATCTGTCATTTGAAAACAGTGTGTATACTCATTGCCATGGCAACGTACAATCACATTCAATAAACATTTTATGTAAGTCCCACGTTCCTGCTCCAAGATGTAATTGTAATGTAATTCTTCCCTCTGCTGGTGAGTTAGTGCTAGTGAAAGGCTCAAAAATCAGTAGCCTAAATCCTCTTTTATATTAGTAACACTAATGCTGTTTAGAGAACATAAAAAAGGAGAAGATATGAATGTGTTGCAAGTATAACATACATTTTACTTTCATTTATTTATTTATTTTTTTACAATGTGTGAGGGATGATTCATTTAGGCTACTATACTAATTTAATGTTGGAAGGTAATCTTTGATGGTTTTAGAAACCATATCTATCATCATTCAGATAAATAGAAGTTTGCACAACTACTGACATTTGGTGTTACGAATATGACCGCTGAATGAACTCTTTTATACTTTGTAATTTTATATCTGTGAATCATTATTACACATCGATTACGGTAACACTTTACAATAACAGTACATGAATTATCATGTACTAATACAGGAATTAACAATTTATTGACTATAAACTAA
>JAUCMS010000025.1:1602626-1624151 GCA_032357445.1 Enteromius radiatus
TGATTTGGAGCTGGTTGGAGCTAAACTCTGCAGAGCTGCGGCCCTCCAGGAATTGAGTTTGAGACCACTGGTCTAGACCAACCTTACGAACGTGTGACTTAGCTAAGAGATACTTAGCGTAAGAACGTTTCAGGAAATGCGCCAGAACGTTAAGAGAGAGGTTAAGGTACAACTTAAGAACTACTTAGCGATAAGAAGCTTTTGAGAAACCGGGTCCAGGTTATTAAATCAATTTTTTTCTTCCCTGATGGCACAGGCATATTCCAAGGATTCTTTGGGCTTAAATTGTGACAAAGTGATTCAGAGAGCACGAGACATAATTTTCACACATGGATTGGCCACCAGAGTCCAGACCTTAACCCCATTGTCCTATCATCCTATCATCAAAATATGATCACTGCAAAAAATGAATGCAATTCTGCATGGGAATACATGTTGTGACAAGCTTATTGAAATGATGCCACTGTAAATGTGTGCTATATAATTAGCTGAATGGATGGATGGAATATTCATAAATAAATAGATACTTTAAAAAATCACACAAGGGACAAGGCCCCATTCATAGAAAGATAGCTTTATTGCACAAGGTGTTGGAGTACTCTTTTTCTGTTTTTGTTTTGTTTTCATAGAAAAAAAAAAACTGTATATTTAAACACAAGCAATTGCAAATTGAAGCAACTTTTCCATAAAAGTTTAGGAATCCCCTCTGCATTTTTAAACTTTTTTTCCCTTTTAGTTATTTGTCTCCTTTTCCTTTTTCTTTTAATAACCAGCAAAATATTCAGAGCATGCAATGCCATTTTTCGTCAAGTTAACCAAAAGATAGAAACAAAAGTAAAAACAAACAAAACAACCAACAACATAAATGAGTAAAAACATAAGACAAATTATAAAAAGGAGAAAATAAATCAATCACCAGACATCTGGTCTGGGTTTATGTGCCCCATTCAAAACTCAAGGTGTAAAGTATTTTTTGTTAGATTTTATACTTTTTTGTCTTTTTAATCCCCTCACATTTAAAGTTATACCTTTAACCAGACTTATAATTGTGCCCTGGTTGCTAATGGAGATGTCGAAAATAGTAATTATTTATACAAAACAGTTTCATATATACAAGAGTCTTTATTTGTAGATTAGAAATTATGCTGACAGGGAGGTCTTGGGTATAGCAGGAATTTTTATTGGTTGAGGAAAATGGGCTTAATCGGATCATTTGGGCGGGGAAACAGGTGTGTGGGGATGGAGTTCTGTTCCTGACTCCGCCCAAAATCCACACTTTCTTCTCCTGTGATTGGTTGGAGCTTGGGGGTCCCTGATTCGACTGGCTAAACAGGCCTGCCCCGTTGCGCAGCACAACTGCATTTTCTTTTCAACACAAATCATCATAGAACCAAACAAAAACTAAGTTGGATACATCTATTTTCATAAAGAATGCAACCGAGGAAAAAAAAAAATTAAGTCAGCAACTGTCTTTTAAATATGAAATACATGGGACGTGGGGGCTTTCTGGGGTGGTCAAGGGAATATCTTCACAAGATGTTTCACCTGAACAGGCATGAATACTGATATAGATATCGGTCTAATCCTAATGAAACATGTTCATGGCAAAATGCACTGGGCACGTCTGCCGTCAGACAGACTTAATAACCCAGTCAGTGGGCATTTGAGCAGCAATAATAGGAACACATACTTCTTTCACTGTTTTTTTAAACAAGTCCACATTCTTCGCAACTCTATTTGAAGTTTGAGTTAAATCTGGGTGATCAAATTTATTTACTTACACAACTTTGGGTACACTGTAACACAATCCTAATTTATCAAGCCACCAATAAAACATCTCCTGGCAAGTCAAACAGATTTTTTTTTCTTATGCCACAAACAGATATACTATAGTTCAATCAGCTCAATTTTTAAACCCGACACGACACGTCCCTACTCTGTACCTTAGGATTTGTTGCATCAAGTCTTCCTAACATGAGATATGCTCAGGCGGCTGCATAAAACTGAATCCTGTTGTACAAACAATAAATCCTGTGCTGAAGTCTGCAGGGGTTGTGTGTTCTAACGCACCAATAAATATGCAGTACATAAATGTAGCAATCTTTCCCCTGATATATAAGATCTAAACTATCAGACGTGCTGAAAGCTTGAATTGTTAATATCACAGGAGCAATCTCATCTTAAAGGAATAGTTCACTCAAAATGAACATTTTGTCATCATTCACCATCAATTTACTATTCACCAATTATTCCATACAATACAAGTCAATGAGGTCCAGATTGTGCTGTTGGAGGCGTTTCTATATCTATTTTTCTATTATTTTTAGACACTGCATCATCTTCTTGTTTACGTTTTATTATGTATGGCAACCAGCATTAATGTGCAATATGCTATGTTGGATTATCAACTAGATATTATTGGTGCTGGATAAATATTATTTCTAGTATAACCATATCAATATTTCACTTATCACAAATTCTAGTTCCAGTTTGGAACAACTCAAAGAAGGTAGGTAAATAATGACCGAATTGTACTTTTTGCATGAACTGTCTCTTTAAGGACCTGATGGAAAGCTCTCAAAGCACTGTGGGTATTTTAAAATATTCACTGGGCAATATAGATGGTGCATGGATTCAGTTGGTGCTTGTGGATGTCCATCTATGAGCTGGAATTAAAGTGTCGAATTTCCATTGTTTCCAAGCAACTGTAGAGAGTGTGTTCGAAAATGTCCATAAATATCTCCTTCATACCATACAGGCGTGTTGCACTATGCAGCCCGGCTGATTATAACAATGACAGGAAGTTAGTTTGGGAGCCTCAACGATCTTTCCCAAGAATTCCCAACACACCCTCTGCCGTTCTTTTTCAATCTCTCTTAGTTATGTTACCCGTTTATCTCAGCGTTTCGTGATCGACACCTCCTCTCGCTTACTGCTGCACCTCCCACTGAGCGATTGTCTTCAAATCTTTTTTTAAAATAAAATTTTTCTTTTTCAATTAGATATGGCATTAAATCTCTGCTCTCACCACGTATATATTTACTATATCTTTAGATAGAAATATATATGTATATATTTTGACAACAAACATTGCAATATATTTTCTTTTTTTTTTTTTTTTCTTTTGTATTGCAGGAGCCCTGATGTAGTACTTTTTTTTTCCATTGAAATCATTGGGAGAGTTTGTCGATTTTTGGAAGTTTCTCTGTGACGGGGCTTTGCTTTGGAAACTGAGTGAACGAAGGAGGGTTGAGAGGCATTTCGATCCATTTAGGGGCTGAATGAAAACTTCCCCTCCTACATTTCACCCATTCCCTCCTTTATCCACCCCTGCGCTACCTAAAGCTAGAGTCTCTAAGACCTTCGAATAGGATCGACCGCTAGAGTCTTTGTGTGGGGAAGGAAAGCAAAGAATAAAGAGAAACAATGAACAAACGCAGAAAAGCTACACAGCGACGGCAGATATCTCTCCCTCTCTGTTCACGGGTCCGTCTGCCTCTAATACCTCCCTACATCTCTGCCCTCTTCCCGCCTTTCTGCCTGTGCTCGGTCCATCCAGGAGAGGCTGTTAGGCGTTCACAGTGAGACAGAGGAAGTGGTAACGTTTTTGGGGGAGGTTTGGGTGGGGAAGGAGGGGTAAGTATATGGCATCAAACACCAACAATGGAACGAACGAACAAACAAACAGCAAAACAAGAGCCTTTCTTTCATATCTAAGGGAGTCGAGAAAGAAGAGAAGGGAGATGCATCTACCCTTTACATAATCTCTCCAACTTGTCCTCCCTTTTCAGATGGACTCTAGACCTTGTTGCTCAGTGGGCGGCACTTGGCATCTCCAAGCCGATCCGAAGCCAAGAGACCAAGCACGCAGGCTTGGTCGAGAGGTCCTTTAAAAGTGTGTGCTGGCCACATGTATACATATATATTTACACATATACATACACATGCACACACACACACACACACACCACACATACACAAGCTTGAGAAAGCTCAGTGGATCCACCCGGCCCTCCTTAGTGCTAAAGTTCAAAATTTCAAAAATAGAAAACCGAACAAAAAAAATAAAAGTACAGTAACCATACATCCGCAGTGAAAATGGCTCCAGACATTTTTTTTTTCGTGTTTTTTTTTTCATGTTTGTTTACAAAATAGTCAATAACACTCTATACTGTGTCATCAATTGCATGAAAAAAATCCCAAAGACTCGATTCAGGCGGTCGAGACTTTCATCTTCGAGCTGTTTTTCCAGACTATTGTGGATCAGGAGGGGCGGAAGGTGGACACCGTGGTGGATTCGTTTATGCATAAGCTTTCCGAGGCAATGCGTTGCAGTATGAGAGACATAAAAAGAGACACTTTTTGACAGCCTAAAAACATCTAGACAAATTAAGGTGAAACAATATATCTCTTAAAAACGCTTTTTTCCTATTTTCTGAAGTCGAGAAATCAAATGAACAAGTGCACATGGAAAGCATTTCGTGCATAAGGTCCAAGGTGTCTTTGACAGAGAGAAGAGAAAGGAGAGAGGGGAAGAAAGCGAGAGAGAGAAGACAAAACGTAAGACAAGAAAAAAAAAAAGGGGGGGGGGAGGGTTTGGCATATTCAATGCTGGAGAAAGGCCAGATAAAAAGGCTTGAGCAGAATAATAAAAAAAGAATGCAAAAAAAGGTAACAGGAAAAGAGAGAGACCCCTGTCCCGCCATTGTTCATTTCCGCCCCTGCCCAGACTCCAGGAGTGTGTGAACGTACTGTATGTGTATACGTATGTGTGTGAGCTACACCAGAGTGTAGGATTTGGAGTACGCCCCAGCATTCTGCTTTTGCAGTCTGCCCAGGCCAGATGAGCTGCTCTCGAGCAGAGAGTCTCTGGATCCCCCGACCTTGGAACTGCCGGGCGTTGGGCCGCTGCCTCCCGTGGAGCTTGCGCTGGCTCCTGCTCCAGCGGCAACTGCCCCGCTTGGGGCTGAGGAGGTGGAGGAGGTGCTGGGCATGGTGAGAGTCCTCTGGGGCAGGGTGGCTGTGCCTGAGCTGATGCTGGAGCTCCCAGCGGCTCCGCTTGAAGCTGGGCCTGATGTACCAGAGGCCCCTGAGCTGGTCAGGCTGCTCAGGCCGCCGTGGCCCAGCGTCAGAGCCTGCTGCTTGGAGGGGTCTAATGTCATGTGGCGGCCCTGTGTGTGGTAGGCCCGGGCGGCAAGGCTCCGGATGGAGGCCTCGCGAGGCGGGACCACAGGGCAGGGGTCGTGTAGCTCTGCCTGTTTCCGGAAGAAAGGGTCCGTCTTCATGTAGAGGGGGAGGTTACAGTACTCACCTATAGGACAAATCCCAGTATCAGCAAAACAATGTTAAATCACAGCTTCTGTTGTTGGAGTCTATAATATATATATATAACACTTTAAAGGGTTACTCCTCCCCAAAATGAAAATTTTGTCATTATCACTTACCTCAATGTCGTTCCAAACCTATAATAGCTTCCTTCTTCCTCAGAACACAAGACATTTGACGATGAAAACTGGAAGGCTTATCCCAAGGTCCAGTAAAGTTTGAAAGACATCAGAGGTTTAACCATAACTCTATGAAGCGACAAGAATACTCCAAAATGGTGCTGCGGTTTGTAGAATAAAGTCATTATTTTTGTTTTCTTTCCAAACTAAAATTATTCTCGTCGCTTCATAATGTTATGGTTAAACCACTGATGGCAGATGAACTACTCAGACAATGTCTATTATACTTCTCTGGACCTTGACAGTCTAATTTACTTGGCAGTCAATAGGACAGTCACAAGCCTCCCGGTTTTAATCCAAAATATCTTAAATTGTGTCCCGAAGACAAACACCTTCATTTGTGATTAATGACAACATTTTAATTTTGGGGTGGAGTACTCCTTTAATGTGTGACCCTGGACTATTGGTATATTTGTAGCAATAGCCAACAATACACCGTATAGGTAAAAATAAAAAAAAAACAAAAACATAGTAAGCAAAATCATGTTCCAGGAATATATTTTGTATCTTAATAAATCTTAATAAATACCGCAAATATACAAAAAATTGATTAGTCATATGTGTTGTTAATGACTTCATTTGGAAACTTTAAATGCAATATTTTCTTAATTTTTAGATTATTTGCACCCTGAGATTCTAGAATTTTTAAATAGTTGATTCTCTCCCAAATATTGTCCTATCCTAACAAACCATGCATTAATGGAAATCATATTTATTCAGATTTCAGATTTTATTAAAATCTCAAAAAAATTTCAAAAAAATTGACCCTTGGTCTACGGGGGAAGTTCTGCAAATGACACAAGCTGAACTTCACAGCTTTAAGATCAAAAGTTTTACACAAACAAAATTTATTGTCTACTCACTCTTGTTGGCACGGTGGGGAATGGGCACTGCCACATTTTTGCCGCGGTCATAATCCTGCGGTTTGGGCGGAGAGGCAGTGAAGCGACAGATGCCCGGTTCGGATGGTGTGCTCATAGAGGTCATGCTGTCTGCGTTATCATTAGTGCCTGTGGTCATCTGATCAGAGGAGCTGTCAGAGATGAAGCACTCAGTGATCTCGAACTTGGCATGCTGCAGGTGCTCCTCCAGCTTAGCGTGTTCGTACGCTCGGGCCAGCTCCTCGTACGTGGAAGATGCACTCTCTGTGGACACCATACTGTTTCGTCCCTTGTCTGAGCACAGGAGAGGACAAAATGAATGTTAACACTCTACCTATAGAGTATAAATAAATCTAGTTAATAAGACCATAAATATTCTTAAAAGTCTGAAATGTGTGTGTATAAGTGTGTGGACCTGTGTCCTGGGACAGGCTGGCACTGTAGCTGTCACTCTCTGTGACCGTAATGCCATGCTGGGACCCCACTGTCCGCCAGTCTGAAGTGAGAGTGCGAGCAGGTGTGGACGCCTGGCATTTAGTCAGAGTCCACTGGCTGGAATAGCGGTTCCTCGTGCTGTGCGCAGACTTCACGCTCTTCCTCGATACAGGATCTGAGAAAGGTAAAATCAGAGAGTGTTAAAACATTCACTAATTTTACAGTCTATTTTTTTTTTTAGGGAATGAGTGTGTGAGCTGTGACATACTGGTGCCCGGTCTGATGTCTGACATGTCAATCAAAGGGCCTGTGTTCTGAATGAGGGCGGGGTGATGTACAGACACGCCTGTACAGAAGCTCTGAGGGTTCACTGATTGGCTGAACTCAGTGTCTGTCACAGGGATGGTGGCCTTGTCTTCACCTATCGCACAGAACAGAGAAACACACACATGCCTTGAGAAAAAATTTCAACTTAGTATATATATATATACACACAATGTGCAAACACTGACCTATCTGTTTGATTCCCTCTTTGTCTTCGATGAGCAGTTGAACGCGGGGGATATCTATGTGCAGTCGGGGTCCCTGGGGTGGGCCTTTCACAGGAGTGTCAAAACTTCGATTGTTCTTACTGCTCCAGGTGCAAAACAACCACAGACAGACACACACAAACACAAAAGGGGAAAAATGTATTGCCACTGCCACTTTCTTAAACGCAGATTATGTCAGGAATTCATTTTGAGTTTAATATGTGAGTTTTCATTCCGGAGTTTAATCTGTACACAGACTTCTAAATATATCCTTACCTGATAAGCATCTCAGCCAAGCTCTTAGCATCTACAGATGAAAATGAAAGTCATTTTAATTCTGATTATTCTCAAAATAACTTTACATGTCATATTCTATTCAAACAACTTTCTACGCATTTTCTCTTTCTCTATATACAATGTCTCTGTCACCTCTCAGTCTCTTGAGTCTCTTTTCTTTGCGTTTCTTGCGGATAATGAAGAGTAGGGCCATGCCCAACGTGACGAGGATGACAGGGCAGCCGATAGAGAAAAGCTTTTTAACATCATCCCCTTCCCCTCGTGCTGACTTAATAGGCGGAATAGTGCCTGTGGAGGAAAGGAAATAGAGATAAGTACAGAGATCGAGATAAAGCTCACGTCAAGGCTTCTTATCTCTAAAATTCAGGCCTAAAAACAGCTTAATTAATTGATTTAGCTTCTAATTGTACATGTTCTTTTGTGTTGTCCTCTATTACATGCCCTGGCCCTGGAGGAAATATATTTCTACATCCGAACATTATTGAATGAAACTTGACTAATGGTGGCAGAATTACTGGGAAATAAAATTCTTGCTTGCTTTGTAAACTTACTACCGTCATAATCCAGTGTGGCAAACTGGGAGCTCTGGTTTCCGCACCCTGCGCTGTTGCACGTCTTCATCTTTAGCTCATACCAAGTGGCCTCACGCAACTCGGCGAGGAAGATGTCAGCCGAGGCATTGG
Organism: Enteromius radiatus; assembly: GCA_032357445.1. NCBI lineage: Eukaryota > Metazoa > Chordata > Actinopteri > Cypriniformes > Cyprinidae > Enteromius > Enteromius radiatus. The sequence continues at coordinate 1,610,957 of JAUCMS010000025.1, forward strand.
TGCGCACGCTCTGCCAGGCCCAGGTGCCTTTGGGCCGAAACTCTAGGAGGACAGCAGTGATGGGGCAGCCACCACTTGTCCAGCCCTGGAGGTTGAGGCGAGCATGGGTGGAGTTGATGTGAGTGAAGAGGGGCTGGTCCTTGTTGAACTGTGGCTCTGCAAAACAAGAAAACATTTTACAATATATTAAAATGTGTAGAGCGCTTGCACATATGTCACAGTTCGGAATATGCAGCCAATTTAGAAATACACGTATGTAAACAACAGCATGGATTGCACAGACACAACTGAAGACATTGTCCTTCTAATTTATACCGCCTAAACCTTGGCAAAAAAACATGTGGGAGTTGCTTAATCATATAGAGAAGGGCCTAGCAAGGAATAAAGGGCATTATATTTTCACTAAAATTAATGAGTGGAAAAGATTGATAACGTGTTGCGTAAACACCCTATTGATGCAATAGGTTAATATCCATATAATCTATAAATATCACATATATAAATGTCACATACAACACCCAGTTGGTTTAGATTGTTCAATTTTTCTTAAATGGGACATACTGTACAAATATATATATATGATATATAAATGATTCAGTATGGACAGATTAAGTTGATCAAAGGTTATTATAATGATTTCTGAAGGACCGTGTGACACTGAAGAATGGAATATGACTGCTGAAAATTATGTCAATTACATTTTAAAATATATTGCTTGGTGAGCAAGAGACTTCTTTCAAAAGCAATGAATGGTAGTGTTTATGAATAAGAATAGATCGTCCACTATGAACTTAGATAATATATTTCTCAAAGCTAAAGTAGCAAATCAAGGCTATTAAATTATAATGGTTAGTGAAATGTAAAGGCTAAATGATTACCATTGCTGGTGCAAGAACCTTTATTAAACATGATCTTCAGGGAAAACAAGCTGCAGCTCCTTACCTCTGCCATGAGTCTTGGCCTCAATGATCTCGCTGATGCGACCGGCTCCCACACTGTTTTTTGCTGCAAGTTTGACTTTGTACCAGGTACCACAACGCAGATTGTCCAACTTGAAAGAGCGTTCACTGGAGCTAATGAAGACATCCTTCCACTCCTCAGTGTTGTCTACTGAATACTGCAGCACAAAACCTGAACATGCACACACATGATCAATATATTATTGATAGGATTTTATTAATGACATTATTATATTGCATTGCATTATCAGTTCATGCAATTCTTGGGGATCAAGCTCATTATGTTGGCATAGCAAGCCTAACTCAGAACACTTCCTAACATCACCACCAGATGGCGCATTGACCTTACAGACTAATCTTAGAGTAACAATCTCAGATGAAGTGCTGATCAGATTGCTGTAAACCTCCATTAGTAACCCAGACAGAGAGAAAAATGCTGACTGCACAGTTATGCAAATAGATGCACAATGTGGTGTCGCCCATCATTAGGAGCGGCCCAGATTTGGTGTCTCATTTTGTCTTTGGCAGATGGCAAAATAAAGGGTGCCACATCAGAAGGATTTACCCACTGACAGCCTTGTATTCTCCTTATTTTCGTCCCACCTTTCCACACACAAACACCATAGACATCTCACTTTTTTTTACCTAATTTACTGTGAGTTGCAAGCAGTTTGACAGTAACGTGTTACACTAAAACCTTGACAGATTAATCACAGTCTGAAAGAAAGACGGATCGACAGAAAAAAAAGGGAAGAGTCTGCAAAATTTATAGAAACCATAGAGAAAAGAAGATGAAATTACTTTATGCTATATAAAAATTCTGATGGGACCAGAAAGAGACTGAACAGGTGCTTGTACCTCTGATGGAACTTCCTCCATTGTCTCCAGGGATCCAAGCCAGAGTGATTGAAGAAGTGGATGTGGTGGAAACTGTCAAACGTGGTTGATCTGGAGGCACTATAACATAGGACACACATAGATCGATGGGAATTTTACTAAAATTACTTTTAACTTTCAAACACCAGTCGATATTTCGTATTTTGGCCACCATGGTTTTCTTAGGACGTACTGATGTAAATCAATGTCTGAAACAATCTATATCCATATATAATCTCTATCTCAAACCCATGGGTTTGGTCACTTCTACAGTAGTTGTTTTTGAAACTGAGTCATCAGTAGGAATCTGTGACATTGAGAGTTTAGCTTGAGAGCGAATTTTGCAACAACTTTTAATTGGTCACTTGACATTGACAATAGACCAAAACTGAGCCAAATCCCATGTGGCGGCACCCTGAAATCAAACCTTACAATCGTTCCATTGTACAAGATGGTGTGCACTTGCTTACCTTGTACCAGCAGGTTTACGATGATTGTGTCAAACCCTAGTGTGTTGGTGGCCGTGCAGGTGTAGTACCCAGAATCCTCAGCTTTCACAGAGCGCAGCACCAGGGTACCATTTGAAAGAATATTCCGGTGACCATCTTGAGTGACTGGGATGGCGGTGTCCTCACTGTAAGGATAAAAATCATATTGACCTTCTCATCTTTGAATAAATTAGAGGGGAATGTCTGAGAAGAGTTAGGAGACTGAAAAAAGGTATTTGGGTTTGTAATGGTGCTTTTACACCTGGCCTGTTGTTTCAGAACCTGTTAGCATGGTTCTTTTGAGCATACGTAAACAAGGCAATCACAATCAGATCCATGGGAAAACAATCGGTCTGAGATCACCTGAATTAAGTTGTTCGGCTCAATTGACAACAAACTTTGGAGCAGTTTAGTTGTAGTAAGAAAGCAATCTGATCCAACAGACCATTAAACCAGGCTATATCACAATGTATGACTGGTAGTTACTAAGTTCAGTGAAAAGCAGTAGATAATATCTGTGGGTGAGCACTTCTTCGCCATTTAAAATCAAAGTCTGTCTTTTCATTTTATAATGGCCTCTTATTGCTTTTGTAGTATTGGCGCATTTTAACAATGTTTTCCCGATGAATCCTCAACTATGCTCGGTCCATTTAGAAACTTTTTCCCTTTAAAAGCGAACCACACCAAGAATAAAAAAACAACAACATTGTAATAATGTTAACCCTTGTTTCGGAACAAAGCAATCGATCTACAGATGTGAAAGGATCCTCAATCAAAACCTTAAAAGTTTCTGTATTTCAAAGACTTATTGGAAAAACACAGGGATAAAAAGCTGATCCTAGACCTGTCTTTGGTCCATTTGATGGTGGGTGTTGGTTCTCCCACTGAGCTGCACGGCAGCCGAACTTCCTTCATCCACGGAGTGGTAACCGTTCCTCCGAAAGACAGGATTTTAGCAGGAGCTGTGTAAGACAAATAAAGATTCATGTATTAATATATTAGACTGAATTAGACTGATTTAGGTTTTTTTTTGTATTTTTGTGAAACAGGAAGCAAAATAAGAAGGAAATAGGGAGGCGGGATCGAGAAAGGTCCACGAGCCAGGACTCAAACTCCGGACACCCGAAGCACACCCAGCAGGCACACAACATCATAAGACGTTAATACATGGTTACATTTGTGACACCGGGTGACCAAAATTCCATGTGAATTCAACATCTGATGTGGATGTTAAATTGATGTCCAATATCGATGTCAGCTGTCATTTATATTTTCTTGTTTTCAGGTTGTGTAACCAAAATCCAGCATTAAGTCAATGTCAAATACTGATGTATCTAGATGTGACATCTATCTGACGTCATGTCCAACGCTAACTTGACATTATATAGACGTATTCATTGCCTGCTGGGGCAGTGGCACTTTATGTTGACACTATCAAGGCTACAAAGCCAACTTAGACGGACATCTTAGACCACTGTGCTAAACTCTTTCGGAGAGTCTTATGCATGTCTCTACATTATAAAAACATGACACTCAAGCTCAAAAAACTGTCTATTACGACTTTGCATTTTTTTCCCATTCCACTGCACTGCACATTATATTTTTAAATATAAAAAACATTTGCTGTGTCAGCTTCCTCAATAAAAGTATATTTTCTATAATTTTATATCTGAATGATCATATGTTGATATATGAACATTTAGAGTATTCCAAAATTTGCATTTATTTATTTTTTGTTACCACATTGGAAACCACACATACATGAAAAACTGGCCATCTCTAAACTAACACACACACACACACATATATTTATAGATTCTCCCCCTGGTTTTCTGACCCAAGAAATATTGATTGGACTGCCCCCTTCATTGTCTGGCATATTGGCCAGGTCATTGTCTGCCATCTCTTTCTCATTTAGAGGCTTTTACTCCTCTCCACATAATAAATGACAGGCTTTACCTCTATCCATCAGGAGAAAATCAAAGAAAAGGAAGAGAAGAGAGCATCAGTGACAGAGAATGACCTGTAACACCCAGTTCTCACTTAGGTCATCTGCCTTTATTAGGCAATTGCACAGTTTCTACATGATTGCTAATTAAATAAATCTAAATTACAGACAGGGAACCTCAAACAATCAAGTTCTGTGTGAAAACTGTGTCTATTTTGAGATCAAGTACTGACTTTAGTGCATATGTTTAGGTAAAGTTGTGACTTGAGATATAGCGCACCAGCATGGCTATTAATAACAATTATTTCCCCATTACAGGTGGACTCACCTTTCCCAGCAGGCTCCACAGTCACTTTCTCGCTGATATTGCCTCGACCTGCAGTGGTGACAGCGGCTGCCCATATCAAATACTGCTGACCCCGGGTGAGGTGGGTGATTCTGTATATCAGCAGCTCAGGGTTGGCTTCATATTCACTGGGTGCCTGGAGAACCCATTGCAGAAATAAAAAGTTACAAATGTGTCGAGAACTGATAAAGACAACAACATAAATTGTTGTCTACTTCTATAGTCAGTTTTCTCTATTATCTAGTTTAAAAATGTAGGCTGGACTTATATATTCTATTCAGGAAACCTGTTTGAAAACAGTAATTATTCTTTCAGTTGGTCATGCTACTGACGCAATAATGAATTAGCTTTAAACTATAAAGTTTATAGCTAGCTACCTGAATTAAGATGCAGTCACATCTATCAATAGTCATTTCAATAGGAATCAGTGTGGTTGTGATTTGCGCATGAGTGTGAAAAAGTTGCCTAGACATGCAGCAAATTCATATTAGCATTTTGGAATCTGTGTGAAAAAATCTTACTACCTCATAAATCCCATTTATTCCAACTGAAATGGCAACAACGGTGACTGCACCTTTATTCAGAATGATTTTGGCCTTGCTTTAGGCTCCAGCTCTTATAAAAATGCTTTCTAAAGCTAAAAATGAAAGATGATGACTTGTTTTCATGCAGAATTTATACTGGACTCTTTAAAGGTGAAGATGAATGTGTAACTGTTGGTGTGGCGGCACCTGGAGAAAATGATTATTCAGACACAATTCTTTCCTTTACCCTTGTCTTAATAGCATTTGCTAAATAACACGCTAAGAGATTTCTGCTGCTTTTCTTTATGTGAGTGAAAAAGGCTGAACTATGTGTCTGTGTGTGCGTTTGTGTCTATGTGTGTGTGTGAGAGAGACCCAGGGGGCCTTACACAAGTAGATGAGAGGGTAAAAAGACAATACCCTTAGACACACTAGATCAGTCAGCCTCAGATTACACTAACAATAGAGGCCGACTAATGAGAGATATCTGCTGCTCACCTCAGCATGCGTGAGACACACACACACACACACACACTCCACGATAAGTATTTCTATTATTATATCCACCTTTCCTTGTAATGCACAACAGAAACATAAAAATGTAGGCTGTGCACACACATAAATAACATGACGTTAGGCTGTGCTTCCAGCTTTCTGTAATTGTAGTGTGTTTAAGAGAGCCGTGTGTCTGTTGTCCAAACGCGTGCTCGTCACAGTCAACGTCTGCTGCCCGGAGACATGCAAACACACACAGTGTCATTCCCACCGATCGCCCTGAATGCTGCCCTGCCATTCTCCGTCATACCCCTCAGCCCTGGCACTAACACACACACACACACACACTCATAGGGTTGTCTCAATTCACGATGAGATGGCTTTTATGACGGTCTGAGGCTAATGGATTTTGCATAAATATATTTCCATGTTCTGCTCATAATCAGAAAAATCTTTCTCTGTTTATAGCAGCTGTCTTCTGAGGGAGCATTTGAACTGAAATGGAACCTCATAAAAGATTCAAATCAATCACTTTGCATTTAATTTACACAATTGATAGCACCAGTATGAAAGCAATTAAATAAATAAATGGTAGATGTAGATGACAGTAAAAGTAGATGCTACAATAGATTTTTGTACAGTACTTAGACCACCTTGGTCAGCCATCTTGGAATAACTCTTCCAATGCATGTGAATTTGCCTGCTTCCATACTATTTAGTAGGCGAAAAACAGTATGTGTGGCGATCAGTATGTCCAAATTCACATCTGCATGGATACTTTACTATTGCAGTGACAACATGGCAGTTGTAGTATGTTCAAATTATATTCATACTATATACATATATACTGTATAGGACATATTTTTATTATTCACAAAGTAAGTTTTAACAGCTTCTCTACAGATACAGAAAATGATGTTCATCACAATGTATTCTGAGCTAGCCTTCTTTGCAAAATGCATGTGATGCTGGTTTCTGTGCTTGGGGTGTCCACAGAAGCAGTGTAAAATGCTAAATGCTCTATAAAATATATAAAAATGCTAAATAATAATTACAATAGCACTTTATAAGAACACTACAATAACAATATACTACAGGTTTTTAGTAGCACTGGTATACTAGTTTTAAAGGGATAGTACACCCAAAAATGAAAATTCTGTTCCAAACTGTTCCAAACCCGTAAGATCTTTGTTCATCTTCAAAGATATTTTGGATGAAATCTGTGAGCTTTCTCACCATGCACAGATAGCACAACAACTGAAATGTTCAAGGCCCAGTAGTGTATAAGGACATCATTAAAATACTCCAAGACCTTTCTGGGTCTTGGATATAGTAGTTCTGTTGCTGTTTATGCAGGGCCAGAAAGTGCTCAAATTCAAAAATATCTTAATTTGTGTTCCGAAGATGGTCTTTCAGCTTTGGAGAGACATGAGGGTGAGTAATTATTGTTATGATAGATTTTTCATTTTCCTAATACAAACTTATATGTTTAACTCCCTTTATATTTTAGGAGGGTCCCTTACAAGAAATCATATTCGTGGGATATTTCCTAGAAGGCTGTGTTGGGGGTGTACCTAAAGACACTCTCTAGGTAGCCAGCTCACTAGGCTTCTGAACCTTCTCTCCCTAGTTCATTTCGATTCATATTTTCCTCTCTCTCTGTCTCTCTCTGTGTCTCTCAGCATGAATCAGGTATGGGAGGTGCAGACGGGAGGGGTGGAGCGCTGTAACGGATATTAAAATATTCCTCCGGTGTGGAGATAGCAGTGATCCGGGGAGCGATAGAGGGAGATAATGAAAAGAGGAACAAAAGTACTCCCCGCACGCTGAGTCTGACCCCCCCCTTCCTCCTCCTCTACCTCCTCCTTCCCCCCTTCTCCTCTCACACTCATTTACATAGTAATCACCCCGTGCTCTGCGAGAGGCCGGAGAGAGAGAGAGAGAGGAGTGATTTGTGAATGAGCGAAAGAAAGGAAGAGAGTGAGCATGTGTACATCTGGACAGGTACATTAATTCAGTGTGAGTGTACACAAATTATGTGTGTCTGTGAGTGTGTGTGTGTGTGTGTGTTTGCCGAGGAGGTGGTTATAAATGTGATCGAGCCTGTGGGATGTGTGTGTGTGTGTGTGTGTATGTGTTTGTGTGTGTGCTGTCAGCTTGTTTCCTGCCCTCCCTGATGAACAGATGAGGTTGTCTAGGCAACGTGATGAGACGCAGATATGCAAATGAGACGGGAGGGTGAGCTTGCATGCACACACTGCAGTATGAGCCTCTCATTTACACACACACGCACACACACACATCCTGCTGATACTGCAGCACAACCTCACACATGCACAGATTAAAAATACACTCGACACAAATCCAGATGCAAATAGATGAATATGGCGAAATAAACACTGTTTTGTACTTAGAATCGAAAGAAAACTGATAGAATCGAAAATCCACACATACCGTTCACACACCCATTCGAAATAAAGCACATAAGTGTAAAAAATACGCAAATATTCACTTTCGCTCGCTTCAACGAACACACAAACGCAAGCATGCTTTCATTTTTTAACAAAAATACTAAACTAAGCGACGCCAACACTAAAAATCAATGTTCAATACAAGTTTCCCCTTTTTGCCTCACCGGTTGGCCTGATCCAGGGCTGGAACAGTAAATAGTGTATTTTCGGATGATACCATTGGGCTTGATAGGGGGAAGCCAGGATACCACCACACTGCTGGCAGAGGATGGCACGGCTTTAATGCCCGCTGGAGGACCAGGGTCTAAAAGAAAAACAGAGGACGGAAAACGAAATTAACATATGAGAGAGGCATGGGGAGATTTAACACATTTCCCAGTGACCAAAAGGTTTGTTCGCAAACTGTAAGCGTAAAATACTTTTCTGGACTTAGATGATGTTGTCATGCTATCATTTTGCCTATTTACTCAGCTGACCAAGTATACTTTGTGTTTTTCAAATACAGTGTGTATGAAATGTAACAAAGATTTTTTCAAATGATTTTTCGCGATTACTCGCATCCAAAATGCGTTTTGGTTTACATATAATATGTATGTGTACTGTGTATTTTTATTATGTACATATAGAAATGCACAAGCAGTATATTCAAAATATACATTGAATAAATTTTTAAAATTCTAAAAAATATTATTTTTTTATGTTTATATGTATATTTTTTATAGTTTATATTTAAATATATTTCATTAATATTTATATTTCATTTAAAGTAACAACACACATACATAAAAAACAAAACAAAAAATCATTGAAAAGCACTAATTTTCAACTAAATGACGTTCAGACTGGTGACACATTTGCATGGCCATCAATGCAAACACATTGTATTATCTTTTCATTGTTTTGAGCTTTGGTCACAAGGCAAGAGACGCTGCTGTTATAGAAAACCCCATCATACTTCTACCGTCTCAGAAATAACCATCTCACTTCATTGTGTCTAGAATATACAGGAAGACATGGAGGATTAAAAAAAAATCATCATCATCATTACTAGGGTTTAATCTAATAGGTCAATCCGTGAGGGGGGGTCAGGTCTTAAATTGTGGTGACACAAACTTTTGTAATTTTTTTTTTATATTAACAATGATTTAACAGCATAATTTATTGCTTTGAGCAGAGGGAAAAGAGGAAAAAAACTAAAAAAGACAAAAATTCTGGTCAAGGACCCCGTTGACAAACCGACACCACACACATATATACTCCTTAATCAACTTAAAATGCATCTCTCTCATTCTCCAGCACTAAAACACCCCTTATTTCCCTGAACCCCTCTTAACCCCACCAGGGAAAAGAGGAGAGACAGCTATCTCCCTAATCCTATCCCGACCAGTGTAAGCACAAAATTAATGTCAGCTAATCCACAAAGAATAAATCCTTCTCCTTGTGTTGGATGGGGCATCTGCTTTGAGACATATACCCAGACCCCCCTCCTTCAGCGTCTTAATTCTCATTAAGTGTGCTAATGCTATATCAGAGCCTAAATGTCGCCACAGCGACCATATCCAGCATCATTCTAGACCTGGACCATGCAGCACTTGCCTCCAGCTAATGTGGTTTTGTGGCAATATTTTATATCTGACAACCCCCCCCCCCCGTCCAGACTTCATATACACAACACCCATGAGCTTGAATAGAGCCTGGATAAAGGGAAGTGGCTTGCACATAATGTGGCTTTGCGTTTGAATAAGGGTCCACCACTGACAGGGTTGAAATCTTACCGGAGGGTCACATTTTTCTGCTATATTGAAACATTTAGATACATTTTTTTTTTTGTAATTTTGTTTATACCCCCACCAAAATAATCAGCACCAAATCAGCATATTAGAAGGATTTCTGAAGGAACATGTGACACTCAAGACTGCTGAAAGTTGTGGATGATCCTATATTCACAATTCATATTCAATTCTTATTAATGTAACAGCAACAGCCTGTTGGAGTCTGTTGCCGTTTGTCGGTGCGGTGTGAATTGGCCTTTAGAAGTCAGTTGTCTATGTTTCCAATGTAGTGAACAGACAACAAACCTTTTTCCTTGAAATAAGTGCTTTTTAGCACATCTGAAAATATTTTCACATACGACCAGTGGTGACGCACATGTGTGGTGCGTGAACTTACGGTCTTCTCTGGTCTGTATGTAGAGTACGTTGCTGCGGACGCCATCTCCTGCCTGTGTGTAGGCCAGAACCTGAATGCTGTAGTTTGTGAACTTCTCCAAACCCTTCAGCTCCACCTGCTCACGAGTGGTAGTGATGTTCTGCATCTCTCCCCATTCTGAGAGACATGCAAAAAACTTAATGACTCCTTTCTTTATTTTTGGATGTTCGTTTACTTGCTAATAGCAGAACACAATTTGAACACTATAACATGAGGGAACACAGGAGAACCATGTTTACACATTCCACTTACAAAAAAGTACCAGAGGGAGACTAAAATAGTCTGTTTTGCTGGTCAAAGGGTTGCTTGTCACTGCTAATAGCTATATTTAGCAGACAATGATATTTATGTCCAAATGCAAAAAAAAAAAAAACATTTATTTTTGGACATGCGCCATGGCAACAGCATGCTTTTTTTTAAAGGACCTTGAATCCTACAAAATACAATTTAGTTTAAACAGCACGTATGGACATATCATACAGTAGTTTCATCGTCTGATATTGTTACTCTCCCAAAGTGCAGCCACAGTGCTTTTTTGTAAGTGACATAGCCAAATAAACACAAAAAGATCCATATAATTTAATGCTTGTCTCAGTTTTGTTTAGTATAAATAAAAAACCTCACCTTGTCATTACTTTCACATTATTCAGCCCATTTATGAACCGTTATTACTGTTTCAACAAGTTGGTTCAAGTGTGCTACCATTCAAATGTTTTCTTTTTTTTTTTTTGAAAAATTAAATTTGTTAAAAAACACATTTAATTGATCAAAAGTCACGTTTAGTCATAATTTACTCACCCTTACATTGTTTACAACCTGCATGAGTTATAATCTGCTGTTAAACACAAGATATTTTAAAGAATGTGTTGGTAACAGTTATCAGTAGCTATTGACTTCAACAGTAGAAGTCAATGGCTAGTAGCAGTGGTCACCGACATTCTTCGAAATGTTGTTTTTTGTGTTCAGCAGATGAAAGCAATTGATAAAGGTTTGGAACAACAGAAGAGTGATTAAATATTGACAGCATATTCAATTTTGAAACTATCCTTTAAGCATGACTGTTTTCAATACTGATAATTACAAATGTTTCTTGAGCACCAAATCAGCAAATTGAATAATTTCTTAAAATATCATGTGACACTGAAGACTGATTTCTTAATCCACAGCTTACTCACTTTTTTTTATATAAAAGACAACAACACACACATATACCTGTCCACCCACAAATATACTGTACACCCTCTGTGGGTTGGATTGGCCAGGATAGAGATACAGGTAGGGGGCAGTAGGGGGCGCTTTACAGGGACTGCGGCTAGTGAGGGAGTAACAGTAATAGCGTATAATTACTCTGATTGAGCCTAAGTGTCTGGCCCCCACAGCACCCACCTCCATCGGGGTAGAGGGACCAGAACACCACACGGTAGCCCTTCAAAACCCCATTCAGGGTCATCCGTGGGGGCTCGGACCACGTGATCACTGCCTCGTCTGATGTCACCGTAATGGCCCGTACATTCTGGGGTGGCTGGCTGGGAACTGCGAGAGAAAAACGAGAGACGGTCACATAAAAGCAAAGGAAGCGGCAGGAAAATAATTCAGGCACCAATGGAAACAAGATACAATAGGTGAAGTGGAAACCAAAAATTGTAGTGAAAGAGCACAATTACAGTGATATAGTAAAATGACAGTAATATACTGCAATTGGAGCACTTGGTATGGCCCAAGAGCATCAACAACCTTGTAACTACACTCGAAATGGACGGAACAATCACGTCCCAAAGCTCAAGAGAAGTGAAACATTATTGTTATCTCGATCTTGTGCTGTTTCACCTACTAAATGTGTTTGATTTTTTCCGGATGCACCACAAATGTGGCAGTGCTGATGTGCCAAATTGCGTCTCTGAATAAATAATGGTACTATTGAGGGGACACAGAGCCTGTCTGTGTGACTTGCTGGGAGGGAAAAAAGCATGTGCGGACGACAGGATGAAAGGAGGGATAGAGGAGGGATAAAGCTGGCTTGGCTCTATGAGGGAGCAGCTGCAGCTGGCGCAGGAAGAGAAGGAGCGAGTAAAGGAGATGGTGAGAGGAGGGAGGGAGGGAAGAGGCCTTAGGGTCCGACTCTGTCTGGCCCTGGTGGACCACACTAAAACTGCCATTTAGAATAGAACGGCTTGACAGAACGCTCACGAGCACAACTCGCAATAACTCTTCAACCCAGGATCTCACTCGCTGTCTGGAGCTGACGCTTAGAACAGGTATATTGGTGTCTTACGGGTATATTGGCATCCTGCTTTCCCCCAGTCAAAATTATTTATTCATCCTTGTGTCATTTCAAGCAAGTATGATTTTTTTGTTAAGTTGCCTGTATAATTTGTGCACAATGTACCGTATCTTCTGTCTAACAATAGGCTTACTGTACAGTACGCAACAAACAGACGAAATTCAAGTCATTATGCGCTGAAAATTTTGACATCCACCTTAAATCGTCTTGGCACAGTCATGAGTAGCCATATCTGATTCATGAACATTTGAATCATTTGTTTGAGTCAGATCTTTGCATTCCAAAGAGGCCCCTATGAAGCAAATAACACCATCCATCTTTGGACCATTTTTCAGTGACTCCTATGGTGCTTTTCCACTGCGTGGTACGACTCGGCACGGCTCAGTTCGGCTAGGCTTGCGTTTCCACTGCAGTTTAGAACCGCTTTAGAGTGGGCGGGATTATTCATGTGTCGTTATAGTTGCGCCGCCTCTACTGCCGTGACATCATCGTAAACGCCCCACAAACAAACACACAACGGAACATATCGATGGAATGGTGTTCTTCATTCTCGGCATGTGGATGTTTTTAACAGCAAGACGAAGGAGTTTGTTTCAAAA
>JAUCMS010000025.1:1639395-1662145 GCA_032357445.1 Enteromius radiatus
TGCTGTAGCTTAGCTTGCTACATTTCTCAGGGTAGTAGCTTTAGTGTAGTTAAGCTTAATTCAATGTAGAGTAACTGTTAGCTTAGCTCACTACATTTTCTAAGTAGCTTGCCCAACACTGATCAAAACATAAATTGAGCTGTGGTCAGTGAGTCCACTCTGAGTGTCCTCTTGTCTCTGCTCCACTTCTCTCCTTTCCTCTACTTTAAATTTTTCTATCCTTCTCTCTACTTATTTTGAGTTTTTAAATATTTTAACCTCCTCTACTGTTTCAACTTGTATTCTGTCCTCTCAGTCTGGTTTCGTAGCTGACGTGTTTCTTTTCTCTTTGGCGTGATGGCGTCTCCCTTCTGCCAGATCTCCGCTCTGTCCCAGAACAGCCAGGACACCACACGTGTGCCAGCCAGCCGGTGACATCGAGAGAGAGACACCGTGTATGTGTGAAAGAGAGGAACAAAGACTCAGCAGATGGACAGACAAACAGGAGAGATGGAAAGATACCGAGAACACAAACGGATGATGTGACAGTGGATAGAATGAGAAAACGCACAGGTGACAGCACTGTGGCGAACAAACAACATAAGACACTCCACCCACACACATACACCCATCCACCCCACCCACACACATACACAATGACACTTGAGTTGATAGGTAGCGATGGTATCTGGACTTGAGATGAGGTGGAGGAGATCAGGGGTCAAGGGTCGGGGGGAGGTGGAGGGTTATAACCCTAAACGTCTGAGATTGAAAAGTAGACAGGCACCTCTTACGTTTATGCGCGCTTGGTACTCGGCGCTACCGGCCGAGTTGCGTGCGGCGCAGCGGTACACGCCCCCGTCGCGGATCTGGGGGTTGGTGACGTTGACGTGCGAGACAGTGGAGCCGTCGGAGAGCGTGTACTGGCTGGCCCGGTGCGCCGAGTCCCGCGCTACCGGCTCGTCGTCCAGCGTCCAGGTGATGGTGGGGGGTGGAGCGCCTTTGGCTGCACACATGAGAGAGAAGGGCTCGCCAGGGGCTACTACGCGCTCACTGAAAGACGAGACGATCCGCGGGGTGCCGTCTGACAGGAAAAAGAGAGCGGAATACAGATAGGAGACTTCAGAATCTTTCATTGGTGCACTGCTGAAATGTTTATTTCATAAGAACAGCTCAATTTTAAGTCACTAATGTTACAGTATCTTGCATGAATGACACTGTGTCCTCACATGATATGGTGTGGAAAAAACAAGTAATGCTGAGGGTGTTTCCAATTAATAAAATAAACAAATAAATAAATATTTTTTTTTTAAAAAGTATATTTTGTCATTTAATTACATGCATTTATTTGTAAAATCGCAAAATGCGATTTTACTTATTCCAGCAGTATTCGATCTAGGGACCCTTACAAGAGGGTGCTTGAGGGTCCGTGGATAATTTCTGGTAATAAAAATAAATTAATAAATAAACACATAATATTTATGTAATTATTAATTATTATTGTTTGATTCTGCTGTCTAAAATTGACACAAATGAATTGAGCACAGTTATTTTATTCTGTTAGCCCTAATTTTTAATTGTCATATATTTTAAAATCATTTTAAAAATTACTAAACTCTGCAGGACATCAGCCCTCCAGGATAAAGTTTGAAGACCTGCAATAAATGGTTAGTTCACCCAAAAATGAAAATTAGCCCATGGATTACTCACCCTCAAGACATCCTAGGTGTATATGACTTTCTTCTTCAGACAAATCCAATCGTTATTTTCTAGGTATATTGTTCTTGCTTCCAAGCTTTATAATTTCATGAGTGAGTGTTTTTGTTCAAAAGTCCAAAAGTCAAATAGTGAAATAATTTGCATGGACTGTTAACCAAAAACTCCAACTCAGTCTCACGGCAGTTCGTACATATTTTATGTGGTGGCTAATTCATACAAATTTGTAAGACCTGGCTCATACGAATTCATATGATTTTTGCTAAATGATTTTTACAAGTTGTATTAATTTGTACGAATGACCTAAACCTAACCCCGCCCCTAAACCTACCTGTCACTGGGGTTTAGACAAATTTTACAAAAACGTACGAGTGAGGTTTTATGAATTAATGCGAATTAGCAAGATTTTGCCACCTCGTACAAATATGTATGAATTGGCCATGCCATTATAAAGCTTGGAGGAGAAAGGACAATTCTTTTTTTTAAATAACTACAATTGGATTAATCTGAAAGAAGATTATATATGAGTCATATACAATACACCTAGGATGCCTTGAGGATGAGTAAAATATGGATTAATTTTCATGTTTTGTTGAACTAACCCTTTAAGGACAATTAAAAAAATAATAATTCTTACTGAAACAATCTTGTAGTGCTTGTGTAGGACACAGTGTAACTTGCTTAAAAGTCATAGTAATCTAAATTTGGACCTTTGATGTCCAAAAATAAATGTACACTGCAGAGTTAGAATCAGAACCACAACCTTCATCGCTATCCCATTATCCACTCTTTCCACTCACCCTCAAGCAGTATGATGGAGAAATCCTGTGCGGTCTGACCCTTGCGGGTGGCAAAGCACTGATATGCCCCTGAGTGTCTTTTTTGGGCCGCCGTGATGAAGAGAGTCTCGTTGTGGGCTCCTTGGATGGAGAAGTGCTGGTCAGGCACGATGGGTTCTGTGTTACGAAACCAGGAGACGGTGAAATGGGGCGAGCCCTGAACGGCACAGGACAGAATCACTGTGCTGCTGATGCCTGTTTTCAGGTTCTTGGGGGATAATGTGACTCTCAGAGGCTCTGTGGAAAAAGAGAAAGTCAGAGTCTGAGGGTAAAGCTTTTTGTCAAAATAGATAGATAAATAGATAGATAGATAGATAGATAGATAGATAGATAGATAGATAGATAGATAGATAGATAGAGAAAATGTCAGTGAGCAATAAGGCAGCTGGTGTTATGTGCTGGAGGCCTCTGTGTGTGATGGTGTGTGTGTCTGGGTATGTATGCGTGTGTGCCCTCCTCCCCTCCTGTTCTGTCAGAATCTATGTGAGCACACCGGTGTGATGTGCCCACCGGCTAAATGTCCAAATGTCCACCCCACCTCCCCTTCCTCTATTCCCCTCTTCCTTTCATATTATGACTCCAGCCAATACCATCCCACTGGTCTAAGATCCATCCCCAAGCCTGCTTAAAAACACATACACACACACACAAACATTTCTGGTGGAACAGGGGTCAGACTGGAGAGGCCAGAACAGTCTTCCTGTCCTCTCATATTACTTTCTCTGTAAGTCAACAAGAAGGTGGCAGAGACTGACCAGCATGTCTTAAACCCAAATGTGCCTCTCAAATACACACTCCCTAGTGTTCTCTACTTGAAATCTCCCTTTCCCTATGACAGAGATCTGGGGCAATAGACCTGACCTGGACCAACATGATTAAGACTCTCTCCTTTAGATGAAAAGGTATGGGAATTACAGGACTTTGTAAGAGATAGACCAGACATTTGGTCCATAAACCAATAGAGGTGACCCAGATACACTGATCTCAAGTATTGGACTCGGTCTACCCAAGTATTATGAAAGGTGGGTACTCCCATAGGACAAGCCAAAACCCTATGAGCAAATGTCCTCATCCCTGTTCAGGAAGAACAATGCAGAGCTTAGCTACAACTCCAATAAGCTTGAGCCAGCTAATCAATTCCCATAGTTATAATTTTACTTTTACTGTTGATTGAAAAAAAAGATGTTACAGCCCCAGCCAGCTTTTTCCCTATAACTTAACTACTGTTTAATAGGAATGTTGCTCCTGCAAAATTATGTTGATCCAGCAATATGTCCTACTTAATGAAGTGAAATGGGTGATAAGAGTCTGTCAAGTAGGACATATTCCTAGATATTTAGTCTGAAAGAAGATTCCAAGTAGCAAACAGTCCTTACTCATAAGAATGATGTTTAATTAAGGCCCGGTAACAGCCCTGTATACGCCTAACTTTAAATGTGGGACCTACAAGAACGTTTATGGCAAGGTGAAGGTAACTTGGAAATTTTGAAAAGAAAAAAAAAACAGCAGTTTATTAGTGACATCTTTCATCATTTACTCCTATCACCAGTCCCTCTCTTTGTACCTTCCCTCTTTCCTGTCTCCCCTTTATTTCTTTACTCCTCACCGATGACATTAAGGTGTCCTGTGACCTCTTTGGAGCCAAAGCTGTTGGTGACTTCACAGATGTAGTTTCCAGAGTCTTCTAGACGGAGGTCACTGATTGTGAGGCCGGTTAGTCGCCGTGTCCAGCGGGAGTCAGCAGGAAGCGGCCTCCCATCTTTCAACCAGCGGATGGTGGGGTTGGGGTAACCGGAGGCGATGCAGGGCAACTCTATACTTCGCCCCACTTGAACTTCTCCTGACTGGAAACTGTCCATCACAGAAGGCGGGGTTTCAGTGGGATCTAAGGACAGAGAGAAAGTTCTTAAAAAGAAAGATCAAGCATTTCTTGCCCATTAATGTAGTAATTTGCATACATGAGTCTTAAAGATACAGTTGCAAAACTGCTGATGAGTGTTTAGAGAAGAGGAATATATATATATATTATATATTTTTTTTTTCTCTCCAAGAACCTTTGACTGACATCATTAGGCTTTATGAAAAAATAAATATGCAATTAAAATGTATTCAAATGCACACTCTCTTTCAAAATGAATTAGGATCTCAATGCTATTTCTTCTAGAAGCGCATCCAAGACAGTTACAAATTAAATTATGAGAATGTGCTTAGTGCATTAGGATTGACAAATATGACAAAGATGTGTCAACTGCCCAGCAAACTGACAAAAGCCCACACACTCACCCAGCACAGAGAGACGAGCCCCATTGCTCTGCCTGGTTTCTCCGCTGTATTTGTGCTTGGTGATGCAGCGGTAGGTAGAGAGGGCGTCCTCTTTCTGAACGTCAGATATGTAGAGGGCCCCATATGACGTCAGGAAAAACCTGTTACCTGAAGAGAAAGGGGAACAGATCATATGAACATTGATTTCATTTGCCGACAAAAAGACAATTTAAGTCCATTTAGTATCAACTTCATATGCAACTCTTCACCACAGTTCAGTTAACCTATTCCATCATTAGGCTTTAAAAAAATCTAAAAGTTATAGCTGGTAAAATAAATAAATAAGAAATATGTTTATAGTCACCACATTCAAAAACGCAATTTCTTTGAAGGGTACAGCAGGTAATCCATTACAAAGTAAGAAAGAAGGAGTTTTTTAAATTTTTGATGTGTATGTTATAGTAACAGTGTATTACTGTCACGGTCACTTCACATCAACAAGCTCTGGTGTATCAGTACATTCACAAAGGCCATATTTTACAATCCAGCAAATGCCCAGGAACCAGAAGTATGTACAGTAAATGCTTCTTTTTTTCAATTCGGTACATTTTAGCTGCTAATGTTTCTGACAAAAAAAGAAAGTTCACAAATAAGATGTTCGATGTACTGATTGTGTGTGTGTTTGCTTTAGAATTTATGTAAACACCATTTGAATTCAAATTACGAGATACGTTTCTAAATTCTTTCTCCTAGGGGAAAAATGTCTTGTCAGGTTTGTATCATGAGAAACACCATCACAAACGTACGAGAAGTGGTTAATACTTCATTTAAAGAACTGATGAGTCTCCAGTGCTATAAAAGAGCAACCTAAACGCAATAAAATGTTCCTATGGGATGACTTAGCTGTGTGTGGAGTGTAAAAGCAGAGTTAGTGTGTGTTCCGCTAAACTGCACATCACTGGACACAATAACAGCAGCAAAGTATGTCAGTGTGTGAGAACAGTCAGTCAGTCCTGGAGTGTGTGTGTGTGTGTGTGTCCTAGTTTTTCCAGGCAGGCAGGATATGTGTATTGGGCCAACCGCACCATTATGAGAAAACTAACTGAACTGGAAATATAAAAACTCACAAGGCACTCTGTCTTATGCAAACACAGATATAAACACGCTTTAAGAACGAACCTTCAGCTATAGGCCAACATCTGGTGTCAAATCCACACTGTGACTCATTAAAAACGTGAAGATGTCTTTATATATTTATGCTGAGGTGTCATTAGTTGACTAGCTGCCATGTGTCTTGTTTATCCCTCTATATTAGGACACACTTGTGCATTCAAAACTCACTCAACAAGACACAACGTTCCTATAGAAAGCAGGATTACCCTGTGGGAAGAAAGTGTGTGTGTGTAAAGGATGGCGATCGATGCGTTTTATGGCTCGAGAGCTTCATCCAACGCAGATTTATGAAAGCGGAGAGGACAGGCTTGACTCGGCAGCCCACACACACACTCCATCACTATAACAAGCAGCTCACTCACACACACACACACACACACACACATACACAGATAGTAGCTACAGACAAACAAAGACAATGGCTGGAAACAAAGATAAATTCAGCGTGCGTCTGTCTGAATGTCATGGCCATGTGATAAGACAATTAAATAATGTATGTGCGCACAGCATCGGCTGTGTTTGTATGGATGTGTGATTATTTGCGCCACAAAAATATACTGAATGAATATTCGTACGCCAGCTAAGCATGAGCACATGTGTGTTTAAGTGTGTGTGTGCATAGACGTTACACAGTGTCTGTGTGGGTATTGTTGTCACGCTGAGTGCTAGGCCCGGCAAACTGTAATTTAAGAGTCGGCCCTCGCGCTTCAACCTGCATATTAAGCCTTACAGGATAATATGCACTTGGTGACTTTAACCCCCTACAACATCAGCGCAACACTGTCACAACATTTCACCCGGAGTGAGAGACCAGGGAGGGAGAGAGAGCGAGCAAAAGAGTAGTTTGGTTTAATCGCAGTCACTTGGATCTTTCTCATTGTGAAGACTGGTAAATTAAATATCAGCAACCAGGGACACAAGGTCTGTCTTTCTCTCACTCTTTTTCATTTTCACTCTGCCTTATCTTTTTCTTAGCTGTAAAATTGTTGCACAAGTGAAGTGAAATATTAAACTGATAAAAATTCTGTCATCATTTCTTGGTGTTGTTCCGACTCAATTTCTTCTGAAGAACACATTTTGCATAACGTTCACACTGTTCTTTTATCTAGTATAAACCAGTAAACCAAAATAAAATTATAGCTTTGTGTGAAGAGCAGTCAAAAATGTGTCTCAATTTTACATTTTCACAAATTGGTGGTTAATGCATATGATTTTGCTCATTACTTGTCTTTTTTTGAGCAGGTGGCAATGTTGCAAGTCATATTCAAACCCACAATCTCTATATGAGCACCACAGCCATTGCAACGCTAAGCCATGGTTCCAACATCTTAAGTCCTTTACCTTTTGCTTGTCAGAACAGATCACACGCCTGTCTGTAAGTGACTGTACATAAGACACTTCACAGAAGAAGTGACCTACTGGGTGTACAGGTTTAAAAATGGAGATTGATGGATTAAAAGAGAGGCAGACAGAGCTATGCAATATTAGTCCCACGTCTCCTTGCGATCAGTTCTGTTTGGGAGTGTAGATCAATTCTTGTCTAGTCTTCCTTCGCCTTGAGGTGTGTGTATGTGTGTGTGTGTGTGTATGGAGGATTAGAGGGGGGTCATGTAAGGTCTGTCTAAAACAAGGGCTTGAATGTACCACACACATACACGGTTCTGTGGTAGTGCTGGAGTGTGTAGCGTGGGCAGCCTGGGCCATCATGTCAGACCGATGGAAGAAAAAAATGTGGAATTGGATTTATGTGTGGAGCATGGCAACGTTCCAGTTATATCTCACTCTACACAGACTCCCAAAGGCCAGAGAAACACACTCACACACACATAAAGAGAAAAGAGGTTTGTATACATGTTTGAGAATGTGTGTTTTGTTACGGGATGTCAGGAGGGCAGGCAACTCTCTCGCTCTCGCAGCACAGGACTCAAAAATCTGGTCTAAAAATAATACCATACCGGAAGTAAAGCCGCCATTTTCCTGCCATCATTTTCAAGGTAAAAAAGAAGCAGAATAATAGAGGATATGAATAGTAATGTGAAACACACAACAGTGAGGAAAATAGAACAACAACAAAAAGAAAATCGTAACCTGCGGATGCCAGGAGACTCTGAGGAAAGGGGCGGAGAACGACAGAACGACAACAGAAGGGAAAAGAGAAAGAAGACGCTCACAAGATGAGAGAAAAGAAATAACGAAATATCACAAGTTAAAAAAAAGAGAGAGACAGTTCGAAGGCGACAGAACGATAGACAAATGAAGATGGAGGGAGAGAGAAACAAAAAGAGAGGGGTGTGGGCTGAAGCTGTTGTTGAATTTGCTCTAGGAGCTCCCATGCAAATGATGGCGCCGCTGCAATGCTAACGAGGACCGGGTTTCAAACTGTTCGGCCCATTACTTATTAATGCTCTGCGTCTCTTCCCCCTCCCTCTTTCCCTCTCTCGCTCCACTTTTCCCTCTCTCTCTCGCTGTTGCTAGGGCCCCTGCGCTCACGTGACGTGGGTTAGGGGGCGCTGCGGTGGCATGTGCAAAAATCGGAGTGAGAGAAAGAGGGAGGGATGATGGGAAGGCTGGCAAAGAGGGGTGTAAACGGAGGGGGTGCTAACGCTCGTTTGTTCGTTAAGCCACAAACGGGCTACCAGGGCACGCGCGGAGAGCCTGGCACACGGAGAGACGGGCCAGTGAGTGCTCTGATTGGCTGCGGGTGGGACTCAACGTCATGTCGATGCAGAATACGGTTAACGAAGGATAGCTGACAAAAATCCAGAGAGCTAAGAGAGCGAGAGGGATCAAAGATAAAAACAATGTCACAAAGTGAAGGAAGACACTTGGTGACGGGACAAAGAAGGAGACATGAAGCGAAAAAGGCTCTATTGTTGACTCTGAAACAGTCATGCTCAAACACACACACTGCACTGCTGGTTTTGTAAGAAAGCCTCAACCGAATCTTTCTTGACGCAATATGGCGTATCCAGAGATGACTCTAGAGTTCCTGGCCTTACACACATGATTGGCCCTTATGCTCAATGTATAAGGTGTAATTCTTCAAGAAAGATGTCTAGATCAGTTATAAAATCAACTGGATACAACGTCTGACAGTTCTAGACCTCGACTGGTCAAATATCTTTGATGTGAGACACTTGCTTAACACCTTCTGTGTACAGTGTGACTGCACAGCACTCTTACACCATGTCTACACCATCTATTTTTGACAAAAGTACAATCTGATTTCAATTTTTTGTTTGACATTCATTAAAGACAGTCTCAAAATGAGAGTCCAATGTATACAAGGTTGTGCGACATTGTTAATATAGTCAAGACTGAAGATTGTCATCTATGTCATGGCTAACAATGCCCTTTAGCTTGCACTATATCCACATATAGTGTTCTGTCTTGTACTTTACTGATACAGAGAGTTTGCAGGTACTTTTGGGAAAGGCAGATTTCTTTAACCAATGCACCACATATTTCTTGTGCCTTTCCCTGCATCTGCCTCTTCTCTCCACTTCCCTGCTGTCACTCTTTACTTCCCACCCACTCTTGTCCAACTTCAGCCTGTGTTCTCTAGTTGTGCTGTTCTTTAGCTCCTGCTGTTCTCATCGTCTCCATACTCCAACCTTCCAACTCACTGTTCTTGAGAACCCCAATCACATATGAGTGGGTGATCTCTGTGCTTTTGGCAATCCCAAACACTTACAGTGTTATCTCTTTCGAAAACTTTTCCCTTCTATTTAACACTCTGAAGTTGTCCCACATTCCTTGTCTGGGGTGTGTCTATGCAAGTTCATGTGAAGGGCCAAGGGCAACCCAAGACTCCTTCTTTGAAAATCAGACATGTAAGGCCACAAAGGGTTAATAAAGATGTCTGTTTTAGGGCTGCTGGCTTCAAGAAAGAGCTAAAAATTAATTATATTTTACCGTACTGAATGATAACATTAAAAACACATGCTTGCCCTGAGTTTTAATAAGAACACAACAAGCCTTGCTAGATTACATAAAACTAAGATAGAATTTTAAATTTGCTTTCTGAGAATCAGAAAGGTCAAATAAAGAGCCAGCTGTCCCCCATATAATCCATGCGTGCATGTTAGTATTCATCCGAGTGCCTACTCCGTCCTGGTTCGCCCTAATGACAGGACACGGGGGGGCAAGCATAAAACATTGCTGAGCATGGAGAGTTCAACTATAAACATGTGTTCCCCTGGCCACAACATGTGTGTGAGAGAGTGTATGTGTGTATGTACAATCACAATTCTGCCATCATTGCATTACCAAGGTCAGAGCAGAGGCACCCCGATAAACTTAATTTGCTTTTGATATCAATGCTGTTCACACATACATAATTATACATGTATACACATCTACACTGCCACAAAAAGTGTGTACATAATTGTGCAACATTGCACATTTTTAATTTGCATTTTGGTGAGTCACATACAACAATGTTTTATGAGCCATAAAGACAATTAGGCTGGAAACAGGAGATGGTCAGGTTAAGGATATTGACATCAACCAGATGAGTAAAGAGTATTTATAATATTCAGTATCAGAACATTTCAGAACCATGAACAGCAACAACTTACCACAGAGCTGCTTCATTTCAGCACCGTGGACAGCCACGGATTATGCTGCTTTCTTTTACACAGAAACATTGGAACAGAGGTATATCACCATTAAAAGACAACAACGCAACAAATCCTAACCTCACTATGCCACATCATGTTACACCAGGCTGTGGAGATGCCCAAAGGGTCGCCGTGGATACGCACAGTCAAATTAAATAGTAATGTGACATATGGTACATGGACGCAAAACTCAGCCCAGCAAAAGTGACACAAACACTCATACTGCAGAGGACAAAAACAACAACCTGCTTAGCCATATAGGAAGAGGAAGGAGTGAAATAGAGGTGGGATCTATCTATCTATCTATCCATACATACATCCAAGTTTCCCACACTTTAACTTTATTCTCTCTCTCTCTCTCTCTCACACACACACAACTGCCACATTGCTGTGTAGCCGCAACACACAATTCATTAACATTTGCCCACAGTATGGCGTGTATGTGTGTGTGTATGTCGAGGAAGTAATTAAGATTGAACTGTAATAAAACACCCATTCTCCTCAATCTTAAGGCCTCATTGAATGATGTATTAACTGAACTATCTGACTGGGGCATGAATGGAAATGAACAGAGCTCCAGCAGAATCAATACCGCCCTCTCCCTCACTCTCTTCTGCTCCACCTCTCAGCACCACCATCATTTCTTTTCTTCTCCTTTCTCTTGGTCGCAAAAGAATTACTCAGCGGCTGACAATAGGACATCTACACCCTCCGACAATAGCCACTCATTCCTTCATTGGCCCCCCTTTCACTATCTACACTTATGAATGATACCTCTCCTTCATTTCAGCTCTATTCACATTCAAAGCAGCGAGAGAACAGGCTGCCTGAAGTGTCTTGTAATAATAGAAGCATATTTTGATAAAAGACGCCTGACACCTCGCAGGCTCTCAATGACAATGCAAACGTTATGTTTGAGATACTGATGTGAGGTGGGAAGGATGTTTGTCACATCTGAAGGTCAGCTCATGTACAGTAGCTATTACCTCTGTGAGGTTGGAGGTTGCAACCTTGTAGGGTTCTAAGAGAAACACCTCACACTCAGGAGTTTTCTTAAAGGGAAAGCGAACCCCCAAATTCATTTCTGTCATAATTTACTCACCCTAAATTTCCTCCGTATTTACTGGTCGAATGTGAATCTTTTTTTACGTTCCCCTTCTTCCAAACCCTCCTCATTTCCCACACTCTTCCACCCCTTGACCTTTCACTGTGCTTATTTTCCACCACACCCTTCCTTCTATGTTTCTCTCTCTTTCTCTCTCTCTCTCTCTGTGCAATGGTTGAAGGAGAGTGGGTTTGTGGAGGACTAATATGCTCATTAAAAAGGCATGCTTCACCGTCAAATGCCAGCTGCCGCTCTTTCCCTCCTCCTTCTATCCCTCTCCCTGTTTGTTACAGTGGGAAATTGTGATGCCCATGTTCAACCTTAGCTATTGCTTACGTCTGACCAAAATCAACACAACGACAAAACATGTATAAATAAAAGCATGTACATATACAAGAAAATCTATCTACAGTATTTATCTAGAAACAACCTGCGGCCAAAAACATTCTGCTTCAGTATATTATTATTTTTTTTTTAACTTTATCCTCTCATTTCTCCTCTCTTGTCTTTTTTCCTAGTGTTTTGGCATCTACTTCCTCTACTTGTGTTCTTCCTGTTAAGGCCTCTCTTGTTCTTCCCCTTCCTTCTCACTCTTTTCTTTCACATTGCACCCCTTGAATATTTATGGACATTCTAATTAGGCTGCTGAGTGTGGGAGAGGCTTTAACCAGTACTGGCAGGAAGAGAGAGAAAGAGAAAGGAAAGAACAGAACTGAAAGGTATGTACAAGTACATATGACATATTTATGTTTGTATGTATGTATATATATATATATATATATATATAGTGAGAACTTTTTGAGATTGAGCAAAGACTGGATTTGGATAAGAGCTGACATTCTGGTGGGGTTCTTTTTTTTTTCTCTTTCCTTTTTTCCCCCACATGTTTCCTTTGGCTCTCATTTTAATCTCACTGCTCTTTTGGAGAAACCATTGAGATGATAAAAATACCTTGTGTTATTCTACTTCCATGCTGCTGTGTCTTCATACACACGCGTAAAAGCAGCTGACAACATAAAAACACATTTGCAGTCCTTTAGTGAGTCTCCTCGTTTAATAATTAAGGCTCATTGATAATTGATACGGACACGGGCCTTAAGACGCAGAAATGAGGAATCCATATCTAATGCACATCACCAAAGAGAACTAACACCACCAAACATGAGCAGGTTATCTGCAGTCTGGAGAAAAAAGAAAAGAAAAAGCAAACTAGGCAAAAGATGAATCTGTGTTTGCTGCTAAAAATCCTACCAGCAAATCAATTATTAATAAACTAACCAGGCCTGTTGAACTAAAGACAAGATGAATCTGTACAGCGCACACGTGTAACAAACAGTGATGGATGTAGGAATGGTTGGTGAGATTGACTTAAATCTGTCGGCTGAATGTGCAGAATACAAGACATAAACACACGCACACACACACTGGCCATTCCCACACAAATCAATACAGAGTCTCGCCAAGGAAAGTTTGGCCTGGCTGACTCCTACACTGAGGCAACACTGCCAAAACATCACTCACAGAGAACTGCACTACTTCTTCCATAAGTTTAATTGTTCTTATGATTATGCATGCCAGTGTTTTTTTTTTCTTTTTGTTTAAGATTTAAAAGCTAAGATTTGCTTTTTTTTTTTTTTATTGAGTCAAACTTCTAAACAGACTTACGATTGCACTTTTGCACAAACGGTGGCACAAAATGCATTTAGACACCCAGGTTGCATTTTAAAATGTGTTAAATTGCATTCAAAATAAAAATAAGTAAATAAAAAAATGACATCTGCAAACTATAAGAAAACTTCACTGAACTGGTCACAAGATTTGCAGTATATGTGCGTTATTATTTACCTTGTTAAATGTAATTTTTTGGGGCAGTCTGGGTCGAGTTGGCTACCAGAAATCAATTACCCCACCTTTAATTTGACATAGCTTAGTTCTAACAGAGTAACAAAACTTTTCATTCTTGATTTTAACGATACAAATAAGTTTGAGAATCAGAATGTCACCAAATATTTTTTTCTTTCTTCAAAATTCAACATTTTGACTGGCTAGTTAGTTTGTGCAGATGTAAAATGAAATGCTGCTTGTCTTGCTATATTTTGAATCTACAGTAATGCAGTGTCGTTGTAATGTTTGTTTTCTGCACATTTTAATCAATCTATACTTTTTAAAGACTTCTGTAGTCGCTGGATTTAATCAAAAGTCGCTTTAAGACAAAAGCCATGTCACTCGGCAGCCATCTTTGAAACGCCTTTTGGGCAGCCAGTGCACATGCGCAGTCCTAGGCAGAATGCTGACTGTTTCTATAGCAACCAAAACTTCTAACGACTGATGCTGTGATGCACAGACTTTACAGATCAGTGATTGACTATTTTATTCAAAAGGCAGGGCTTCCTGTGATTGATCGGCCATGTTAAGCATTGCATTTTTCCTCATTCAAAACTATACGAGTCTTTGATTTAATTTACATTTAGAGACACTAGTTAACAAATAATTTAGTCCTGTTTGTGAATACTTTACACTAAAAATAAATTATTTAAATGATCAATTTGCTTGCAAATTGGATATTGCTATGGCTTGCAAGCAAATTTTTACTATATGCGTGTCACATATAGTTGATTCTAGGTTTTTCACGACTGTGGAAACACTGGCCACAAGTATACCACTGTATCAAACGTGTATGAAAAAGAACAACAGAAAATAATAAAACAATGATAAAGGCAGGGAACGCGTGAGGCACTGTGCAGACAGATGTTTCAGTGTGGCACTTGGTGTCCCCTCATCTAAGGCCCAGGGGCCAAGAGACTGACAGAGAGAAAGAGCATGACTGTTTGTGTGTGTGTGTGTGTGAGAGAGAGAGAGAGAGAGAGAAAATCCTGTCTGCATCACTGTCTCTTCTGCATCAGTGCCTCATGCTCTGCCCCAATTTAGCCAATGCCACTATAATCAGTAAACAGCATACAACAGGGGGAGGGGATGAAAAGAAAACAAGAAAGATAAAGAATGGCAGAATTAAAGTTTCAAATAAAGGGGAGTAACTCTCGTCATCGACTCAGGGGGAATTATCCTAAAGTAAATGTCCGGTTGTTTGTTTTTAAATCAGAGGGATCATCTTATTGAAGAAGACTAACGCATGCATTGACCATACACCGAAACATATACTGTGCTTAAAATAATACCAGTAGCAATATCTAATTCATGAATCAAATGAGATCTTTTAAATGAGTCTGAAATGGTTCAATGTGGTTCTCAAGTTCAATTCACAGACTTAGTGATACAGCAGCAGCCATTAAAGGCTCAGTGGACAGAATGATTATCAGTTTCGATTTCAGACTGTTTCTCACATAAACCTTTGTAAATTCAACACAACAAGTTGTACAGACCACTGCAACGATGCTCTGTGAAGTTTGAAGACTCCCGTCATTATAACTGCATATGAGATAGCAATCAACATACATTGCAAAATGATGGATCTTTAGAATGACACAAGAAACTTTTTATTTTGTTTTGGTGAAGTCATTGTTAATCTCTAATCATATTTGTTTGCCATTTGGCTACAGCTTCGCTGAAAGAGAAAATTATAATTGCATAGATGAAGTCATGCAGGAAAAAAAAAAAAACATGTTAGTAACTCTTCAGCTATATTTAACATCATGCAAAGGTAAACAAGGTGAGGGATTTTATTATTTATTTAGAGCTTTCCTTTTTTTTAAGAAGTTAACTAATTTATTTCATTGTGTGCAGTTAATTAAAATGTATAAAATGGAAGGTTTCTTTATGTATTTTATCAGGATGTACTGTACACTACTGTTTAAAACAATCCTGTCACAGTTAAAAAAAAAAAAATCAATATTGATATTACTAGGATTGTTTTTCTTGAGGGGTAAATCAGCATATTCAAATGATTTCTGAAGGATAATGTGACACTGGAGACTGGAAAAATTCAGTTTTGACATTACAGGAATAAACTACACATAGCGTTCATGTTATGTTGCCATGGAAAACTTAAAAGCATGCATTTTAGCAGTCATTATACAACAATATTCAACCACGTAGTGCAGTTACATTTATTAATCAATCAAGTGTTTCACAGCATTGTATAATGACAATAGTAATAGATTGTTATCAATAAGAATGCAGTCAACATAAAGGTCTGCTGTAAAAAAACTTAAATACTAGACCAACATGCAAATTAACATGAACCTGGTGGTCAGGAACAGAGGGATGAAGAGATTTGAGGAGGGGAGATGGGGGAGTGAAAATAGGGGAAAGAGATGAGATGAGGAAAATGTGATGGGGGAGGGAGAAAAGGGTGACTTTATAATTTATGAGCCATGCACCATGTGCCTGGTGACATCTGCTATGGCACAGCTAATGTGTGTCCTCCATCGCTTCTACTGGGATGCAAACACACACACACACACACACGTTTGCATACACTATAAATACAAAAATGACTTGCTCTACAAGAAGCTGCAAACGTAACATTCAAAATGCATAGACTATCCATTTAAACATCAGTTCACGTGCATCGCAGCAAACGCATCACCATCAAAGAACAGCAAAGTGTATTCACTTGAGTAGAACAATGCCATTGGAAAACATGCAGCTGGATAGTTTCCAGTGGTGCATAGAGGTGTTTTGGGAGCCAGAAAAAAAACCAGACCTGAATTCATGAGAGAAAAAGATCTATTAAAATAGATTGGCAAGAAAAAAAACATCTGTGAATTCAATGCAATTGGTTGGTATTCTTAGAAAAATAAAATTAAAATAAAATAAATCTGAAAGATGTGGAATATTATGAAACATTATGAAGACCTGAATGATTATTTTTAGTGTTATCACTTTATGTTTGTTTATGACTTTGATAAAGATCAGATTGAATTCACATGTAAGTAGATTGTACAAAAAAATATACAAATTACATTTTATGAATTCATACAAATTAGGGACCAACTCTCAACATAACATAGGTACTGTTCTGACTTCTATCAGTATTTATTTTATTTATTGTTATGATTGATTTATCTGCTAGGTGATCTATATCTATATCATCTATAACTTATCTATATCCACAGTTTTGAAAACAGAAACTGAGTTATACAGATACATACAAATTTAGGCACAAACATAAAATAATTATGAATTGCCATGATAGTTTCTTGATCTTTCTTTCTGAGGTTGAACTTACTTTTCCTCCTGAGATTGTGAAAAAATATTGATCAAATCCACAATTTCAAGAACAAAAGTTGAGTTGCGACAAAAACGGTCTGTTAAGCAGCTGTACTATCAGTGAGTTTTTACGAAACGCACATATACGATGCAATTTAACAACCAATTTGCCAGAATGTAAAATAGTTATGGATTGCCACGATAGAATACAATTTTGAGAACAGAAGTTGCGTTGCGACAAGCACGGTGATAGTTGTGTCTGTTAAGCAGCTGAGTTGAGTGTTGATGGTTTGCATGTGAGCCCCTTTCAAGTGAACACGGCCTGTCTGATGATGCGTTTCTCTGGCAACACCACGTCGCATAACAGCCCTAATCAAAAATCCTTTCAGATCTGGAGGCCAATCTCTTTTTTATGCACTGATTACAACATTTCTGCCTTAGCAGGTGAGAGCTGTGAATAGGCATAAATTAGAGGAAACCTAACTATAACAACGAGTGTAGTGTAACACATCTTTCTTGATCACTGTACTGTCAGATCTCAGGCAAGTAAAGTCATAGTATCATTATCAGCCTTTTCTTACAGAGTTTTGTTGTTGTTTCAGAGGCAGACTGACAGAACCGGGAATGGTTAATTCTGAGGTCTGTTGTGAGATGCTGGTGTGAGACAAGCTAAAATGGCATCCGTGATACAGCATAAGCTTGAACTAATAGACTGTGATTTTGTCAAGTAGGATGTGTTTGTGGATCAACGTCAACCAATCAGATACTATAAGGAGTGATATTAATAGCCTTAACGTCATTCACAGCAACATTTACAACATCTAAAGTGTTTTAGCTGAAAATGGCATATTTTATATATATATCTAACAGAATACGATCTAGGTTTAAGCATATTTTTAATAAATCCCCACAGATTTTATATTCATCAGTAATCCAGAAACTCTCCACCAACAGAAAAAAAAGCTAAAACATATACACACATAAAAAAAAAAAAAAATATATATATATATATATATATATAGATATTGCCTGTATAGGCAATTTGTCCAAAACCCTGAAATGTGACCCATCAGAGCATATGCTACAATGGTCGCCTTGAGAAATGATGGCTTATTAACAAGGGTGTAGACTCACCTAACCCTGAGGATAAGCCTAAAACAGATATTTCCAGAAAAATTATTCCTCAATTCTGATTGGTTGATAGGAATGTTGTTCCAGGATAATCAAGGATGTTGAATTACTTCAATTAAAGGCAGGGTAAGCGACTTCTGGTAGCCAATGTTGATGTTTGAAATCATCAAAACAAACATGTCCCTATCCCAAAAGGGTCTCACCTCTATTTTGATAGCTCTGCCCCACACATATGTAGCCTATGCAACCCAGGCAATGATTAGTTTTGTGAAACAAAGCAGTGGATGCGAGCGGCACGACAAATCTCAGACTGTTGCCATGTTCTATTTATGACTTGTCGACACAAATGGTCTCTTTATCGCGTCCGGTGTAGGCAGACTTTAGCTGAGGTGGTGCGGCGTCTGGTGTAGACATGGTGTTACTCACCTATCGAAAAGAACCAAAGCAACCTCAGCGTCTGATCGCAGGCCTTCCGCTCTGTGAGTTCTCTCCAGCGCTGAAAAGCTGATCCAATATTTACACGGGTCCTACTTCTTGCCCTATCATTCCGCAGACATTTTCCGTTTTTGTTTTTATATTTCTGTCGCTCGGCTCGGCTGTTTACTGAACTCCACATCATTAGTAGACACGCCCCTTACTACTGATTGGCTACAAGTTTGTTTTCGAACTCAGCCCGACTCACACAAGTGTAAAAAGTCCCCATTTAAATAAACACACATTTTGATTGGTAATGACGTCATGGATGTAGTTATACATGACGACAGATGCAACACGACACTGGCTTGTAATAATGTGCTTGCAGAAACGACTTATAGAGTCATTTTTTGTTGGAGGACAGGCTCAGGTTTTGGTTGACTGATTGGGCTGAATTTAGTTTCACAGGAACGTTATTCCAGGGAAAACAGACATGGTTGATCCAGAAACTTGTCCTAATTGGCAAAATCATAGTGACTGATTGAGCTTGTAATTCTAACAATGAAGAATGGATGGACAATGAACAGTTAGAGTTGAGGGCAGATGATGCAGCAGGGGATGAAGGGCAGAAATATTGCAGTGGATCTGTACATGGATGATATTCATCAGAGCGACAGGCGTGGAAAAAGGCGGGAGAGATGGAGGGAGGGAAGGCAGAGGGAATTTCTCCATCTCCATATGCCACTCCTTCTTTATGAGGTTTCTCTCCTTGGACATATTGGATTTTTCTCTCGCGTTCTTCCTCACGGTTGTTTGGGTTCAGGCACTTTCAGCATTCATCACATTTGTCAACAGATAATCATTACCAGAGAATTGGGACCTCTGCTGAAGGGCAAGATTTCTGACCTATTCACACTCTCGCATAACAAGGACCCAAGAGTTTAATGTGCCAGAAAAAAACAAACAAAAAAAAAAAAAACCAGGAGAAGTGATAAAAGAGGAAATAAGCTACACTTTAATCATATTCTTAAATAAAGATAATAAAACTCACAAGAATAGGATCAATAAAAGTTTGCTTTGCAATTCAAACTTTCAGGGACACAAGTAATTTACCACAAGTAATATTTTATTTTCTGTTATGATATTATCTGAGATATTAGGTCAACCTAAACTTAATTAATAATAATAATAATAATAATAATAATTAAAACTAGATAAATGTATTTAATTCATTTAAACTAAGTTAAAATTAAAAATGGTTTTGTTGTTCAGTTGTCCTCTTTCCAGCATGCCTTTGGACATGAATAGCAAATATAGTTACTTTTTATGGTTCATTTTAGTACCATCTTATTAATTTTGCAATAATGTAGCAGTGCTACAATTGCATTGATTGATTGAATATCCATATGACTAATATTCATGTTACACTGTCAAGACAACAAGCACTTTACTCCATGACATGCACATTTTCAACAAAATATTGGTAAAAGTTTTAAAATTCAGTCACGCTACACTTTTTTAACCCAGGGAAAGGCCAGTTCTAACTCTGGGGTATGGGATTGTTTCAGCCTAGTAATTCTGAAAATAGTTTTGCAGGTTACGAAACTCTGCAGCTGAACTGAGTCAAACAGAGTCAAAGCTGTACAGTTTGAAATGATACAGCACTAGAACATTACAGCCAGTTGTTTAGCAACAGACAACCGATCATAAACCTGCCTCAGTGCTCACCTCCTTAAATATGCATGTGCTGTGTGTGCAAGTGTACAGTCACTTGTACAGAAACTTTCACACTCTGTTCAGTTAGAGCCTCGGAGGGAAACAATTAAAAATGTCAAACAGAGACACCAAACCTGTTAACTGACACAGTTTAAGAGACTTAAGAAACAGTCAACAGGGATCTCAAGTCGTTGGTCATTATCCGACGTGACTCAGAGTGACCGACTGAAAGGGAACACAGGTTCACTACATTGCTGTAATTATGTATTGTGGTGGTTGGTTCAGAATTTAAATATACCTTCGGACTGTTGCTAAAAATTATTGCTCCATCTTGTTGGAAATATTCTCTACAACAAATCCAACCCGAAACTTACTCGATAGTGCTAACAAATGCAAAACTGTTATAAAATGCATTTGTTGATGCAGTCGTGTCATTTCAACTTACTTTTACATATATTTGAACTGTTTTGTTAAACTGTAATTACACAGGATTTGATCCAGAGTTCCTCACCTCTCAAATACGTTTCTGTACTCTGTGAGCTACTAAACAAACCCGTCGTCTATGAAACCCATAGATATGAAGCTAGATATGTGTGATGCTAACTCTCAAAAGTTTTCAAATATCCCTAAATATTCATATCGTTCATAACATTATATTTTTTAAGCAATCGTGCAAAAGGTATGCTTTATTAATCAAAACTAAGAGTCAGAGTTTTGCTGCCTCTAGTGTTCATTTCTTTTGGAAACTGCAGTGATATGTACTTGTTGGTACATATTTTTGTGTCTTGCTAAAAAGTGCACCAAGGTATGTTTATGCCATGAAACCAGGTATGAAGTTCATGGTCACAATTTAACACTTCATTTAACAAGTGTAAAAGCTCAAATCTCGATGACTTTTATCCATAAATTAACTCAACTTCCAAACCGTTGTCTTCATTTTTAAAGTGCCACTTTATTTTACAGTGCATAGAGAGAAAGAAAGAAGGTATATGAGAGGGAAATGAATAGGCATAGGCTAGAGGAAGCGAAAGAATTTGACAGAGCAGTGACGAGGCGAGGAGAGGGGAGCACTGAGTGTGTGTGTGTGTGTGTGTGTGTGGATTCATATCCCCCGGCTCTAGCACACATTAGCTGCATTAAGTGAGCTGACAGGTCCATCCCCATTACCCGCGCTGGTGGCACACACTGCACACAGCGGCCTGACAACTACACACACACACACACACACACGCAGCCGCCCAGCACACGGCGGCCTGTCTCAGCCTGACAACCGCACCACATGGGACGCGCTCACACACACCAAACACACACTTTCTTTCTCTCCGAACAATCCGATCCACCGCAAAGAATTTTCCCTCATGAAAACCCGTCTTAATTATAAATGCATGCATTATGCTCTGGTCGATAATGCTGAAAAACATTTACATTCATTTGGCAGATTCAAAGGAACTGCTTTATGTATTCCACCAGTTTATGTTTCAAACTTGTAACCTTGATGCTGTACCTGCTGAGGTAAAGAAGAAAAAAAAAAACATAATGTACAGTACGCAGAAATAAAAGTGGAGTTCCAGCGTGGAATCGAGTACGTCTGTATCATGTCCTCTAGCTGCATTATTGATTGGTTGTGTTGTCTTGAGGTTCAGGGTTAAAGACCTTCTGCCGCCCGCACCGTTCAATTATTCAACCTGCCCAACGTCTGTCCACTGACACACACACAGCAGACATAAGATACACAGCACACAAGAAGATACAAACCTTGATTGGGCGATATCAAATATTGATGATTTCATACTGAAAAACGTCATGAACTAATATACATGGAAACATACAGTAGACTGTATTACACCTTATATTACATTCTATGGTTAAATTGGTATCCTCGAATCCTAAACCTAAGCATATAGTAAATACTTGTAGTTAATTAATATTAGTACTTAAATGTATAATTACAGTGTAACAAGGATACCTTAACATAAAGCATAACCTTAACAGGTCATTGGACATCCGTCATGACAATACCGCACATTTTGGACAGGTACCATTGTTTTTAGACATGTACAGTATGCTTTTGGTTTGGACATGCACACACGATCATGTTTTTTGGACATGTACCATATTGGTTTTGAGCATGTACTGTATCATCTTAATACCCCAATATATGAATATACAAACTATTCAGTACAACATATATATATATATATATATATATATAAAAAAATACTTTGGTTTCTTTTGGATATCCACCATGGTGATATCATAGCATAAGAAAATGCTCATCGTTCCGTATACCTAAGTAGGCCTGTATTATTACCACATGATATCATCACTTTAACATACTGCCACAGTAACCGTAAGACTGTCTGACACACTGATGGCCACTTCATTTATTTGCTTAAGCCTCATCTGGCAGCAACTTTCAGGCTAGTTTCTTAACACGCTAAGCTGCCAAAGAGCAGCAGCTAAGCTCTCATTTAGCCTGGCCTTCTGACACTCCCAGTCCATTCAGCACTTAGCGCTAATGTTAGCCTCGGCGCTAATGCCACTAACTACACCAGCCAGACCGGTGGTTATTCAGAAACATACAGCTAGAGATAGAGAGCGGCTGCTGACCCTTTGTCTCTTTC
>JAUCMS010000025.1:1670673-1682098 GCA_032357445.1 Enteromius radiatus
GCCTCGGAAAAGAGGGGCGGAGTCAGCGGAGCTCGTGAAGATTTAAAGGGGAAGTACACAGAACAGAGTGATTTCAAGAAAAAAACGAGCGTTTTTTACAGTATCTTTGAGAAATTTTAAAACAAACTATATTACAAACTTTCCATTAAGACCCTAAAGAATCGTATTAGCTTGTGGAAAATTGGCTTTGTATGACCCCTTTAATTTTAAATATCTGCTATGATATGAGTACTGTGTGTGTCCATTTTATTTCACAACTACACATACTCTGCATGCTCAATTTGCATTTTTTGCATTTTTTTGTTTGTCTGTTCACTGTCCCCGACCTTTGTTTCTAAGTTGAGAAAAAAAAAACAAAAAAAAAACAGATCAGACAAAACAACAACAAACGACTGGTGACAGCAACAACAACAGGCACCAACGTTGAGGAGAGCTTTTGTGTTTTTTGCTACACAACACATAACCCTAACAAATATTTGTTTCAATGTCTGCAGTGCTGCTGAGGTTAAGGAGGGGAAACAAGAGTGTTAGTGTGCAAGTGTGTGTCAGGATTGAGGTGAGTGCCCCATGTGTGTGTGTGTAATTGTTTAATAGGCTGAGAACATGCAGGCGTACCCCAGGGGTCTGCTCTGGGCCCATTCTGATTCCAGAGGAGCAGAGCAAGGAAAGGAGATCGATCAGGCTTTCTGCCTGAAAGTGACACCCTATTATGCACACACGTGTTTACCTAAAAGAGGACAAAACAAATACGTATTTTGTTGTTATATAAAGCTAATTATATAACAACTAAGTCCAAAATTATAGACGGAACATGCCAAACATTCCCCTCGTTCAGTAGCAAATGCTAAGACAGATTTTTTAACTAAAATCTGGTTGACTAGTTGTCAAATGTGCGCACTAGCAAGAGCAGAAATAATTGACATCCACTGAAATTGCAAGAGACCAAACAAAGCGCAAGACACGTGAATTTTCAGACAGGTAAACAGAGATCCACATAATAGTGACTACACTTAAACATATCTGGTAACACTTTATTTTGATGGTCCTTTTTGAACAATCTGTTGACAATAAGTAGCTTTGCACCTACAGTACATGTCAACTAACTCTCATTAGAATATTAGTACACTCTGTAATTAATATCTGCTAACTCTTTATTGTGATGGTCTCCCAAAAGATGCTCTACTGACTATAAGTAACTTTGCAAGTACATATCAACTTATTCTAACCCTAACCCTCCAAGTCTACTAATACCCTGCTAGCACTCTATTGAGAGTTAGTAGATATGTAGGTGCAATGTTACTTATAATCAACAGAATACGTTAAAGGGACCATCAAAATAAAGTGATACCAGATATCTATATCAGTGACAAAATGGAGGATGCTTATATTTGCTAGGTGTGTGTTTGTGGACAGAGGGAGAGAGAACCTTTCGTTTGCGGTAGCCATGTGGCTTTAGCCATCTGTTGACATGGTCTAAATTAATTAGCTGAACTCATTACAATTTTGTAAGGGCCTCTAGCTTTAATGAAACACTCTGCAGACACAAGCTGATATCTCCTTCTTTGCTTTTCTCATATCAATATATATATATATATATATATATATATATAGTCGTAGTTCATATACACATATGCATACATATATTGCTGACCAATTGAACTTCATCAGAATAAGAGTCCAAACAGCTGAGGAAATGTTATATGAAGGTGATTGTAAGAAATAAATCCATCATTAAGATGGTTTTAACTTCACTGATGATTTCAGCTAAAACACAAATCATCTGTCAATAATATTGCTTTCTCCAGCAGTTAAAAAAATTGCACAGATCAAGTTTATCAGCAAAACAATTTTGATACGAGAGAACAAGGGAAGGACATTTTTCTTTTTTTCTTACTGGAAGCATTATTATAGATTTTGGTGTATTTTACAGTGCATTATTTTTATGTTTTATCAGCTGATTGAACTCTTATTCTTATGGCACCCATTCACTACAGAGCGGGTGGCCTGAAGGTGAGTATATTTTTAACAAATTTTAATTTGTAAATGAAAACTCCATGGCAGTAAAACACATATGCTATATGCTAAGTATTCTCTAGTCAGATAATAGCTTTGTGGGTTGTTGTTCACCCAAAATTCAACCCCCTTACAGTCTCTGTATAATCTGCCACCACATTTCTTGTTCTTGGTATCCCGACAATGAACATCACAAAGCCAAAACTCCAACAGATTTGCTAACAGACACACCTTTCCATTCCAGCCATACTGTTGCTATGTGTCTATTTTCTATCTCTCTTTCTCTCTATCCAGAGGGAGTGCTCAGTCAGTAGCACCAAAGACACAACAGATGGGACTCAACATCATCCATGAGCGAGAGGGAGAGCGAGTGAGCAAGAGAGAGAGAGAGGGAGAAGCATTTATTATTTACACCACTCCATATTGGAATATTAATGCTAAAAGCAATCGGGCGACTCTTCATTAAATTAACTGGAGATGCAGAGAAAAGGAGAGAGAGGGAGGCAGAGAAAGGGGAGAAGGCACATGCTGTTAAAAGGCCCTAAAATTAGTGAAGCAAAAATGAATCCATTAAGGCTTCCATTCTCCCTCCTCTTCCTCTCTCACTCCTCTCCTCTGCACACCTCACACGCTCCCATTAAAAACTGCTGCCCTGGCAGCACGTGCACACTTAAAGCTGCTTTTCTGTGTCTTTCCAGAAATATGCATTTCTGGGCTGTCCCCTTAAGTGCCTGCTCAAAATTTAAACATGCATTTGGTGGCCCATACTTCCTCTGCTTCCATATACCCCCTCTTCTCCACTATATCTATTCTTGATCCCACCATTCACTTCTTTCCATTTTTTTAATCCCTTCTTCGTTCAATAGATTAACACGAGCCCCAGATGTGTACGTGGCAAGGGTGCATCTGGCATTACGGCACAGGATATGCGGAATCGTTAGCGGTCCTCGTATTTATGCACGTACACAAACACACTCGCATGCCAGCGTTAGAGTCGGCAGCGTCTGCTTGGCAACACGGTGCGTGTGTGTACAAGCAGTCTTCCTATTAGCTGAGCGCTGGTACGCGCTGTTGACTTATCAAGAGCGGAAAAAAACATACATTTAATCTCCCTGGCATTACACGTTGACGCTCCAGTTACAAGCTCACTGCAAACTCTGTGCGTGCGTGTCAGGTTTTTACTACATCGAGGCAACAAATGTCCCCACACGGACAGTAAAACCTGGAATTGACCAACCAGCCAATGGTGTGAGGGTTGGTTTAAGAAAATATCATTAGTTCGTAATAAAAAACAATAAATGTCAATCACTATGATAGAGAAACCAAAAATGTGTTTGCAAATATGCGTTTTCCTGCATGAAGATGACAATCTATCCTGTTTAAGGGCCCTGGACACATATACGCACACACAAAGGGGACGAATCAATTCCAATTTCCTAGGTGTTCATTTGAATGATTGGGATGGCAGGGTTGAGATGGAGAGCCGGGCACACACACACTCATTTAGTCAGACAAAGCAGTGTTCTGGCTGTCTGGGTTATGGGTCACATCAGGTTTAACCTTTACGCAACACGAAAAAAAGAGGACAAGAGAACAGCTTAAAACACAGGCCCTTACTAAACACCTCCGAAGAGAGGGAGAGAGAGAGAGTGTGAGCCTGACATGAAGCTTTTTTCATATGAACAAGCACCGTGTTTGTCCACATGTAAATATCAATGCAAGATTATGTAAATTTCAATGTGGCATCTTTATTAGTGTGTTTGCGTCTGAAATAATGCTTTGCTACTGAAATGCATTTGGTGAGAAAAACTGCTCACACAAAAGCAAAAGGATTTGATTGAAAACTTTGGAAATGTGCAATTAAAAATCATTCTGTTAACCTTATCTGAAGCCATTCATTAGATTTGTGTTTTCTGTCAAATCTCATTTATGCATATTTGTACCAAAACTAGACGTCTTGCACCAAATCTGTTACTAACAACTTAAA
The DNA here is from genome assembly GCA_032357445.1 of Enteromius radiatus. NCBI lineage: Eukaryota > Metazoa > Chordata > Actinopteri > Cypriniformes > Cyprinidae > Enteromius > Enteromius radiatus. Next base: position 1,674,674 of record JAUCMS010000025.1, read on the forward strand.
TGTTTAATTTAAAATACACTTATTTTGTTGACTGACATATTAAACCATATATATATATATATATATATATATATATATATATATATATACACACATAAATCATTATAAAATTACATAACAACGCACATAAGATAAGTATTTAAAAAACACTCTAATGTTAAGCTCACTGCATTTAATACAAATTAAAACTATAATTAGTTTAAATACTATACTTTTATTTATTTATTTATTTTTTAAAATTCTGTTTCCTTGCAATTAACTTGCATTTAAGTGTCTGAAAACTTTGTTCACACATGAGTACATTCTTTTAAAAAATATTATTTCCATAATAAGCAGAATATATATATATATATATATATATATATATATATACATAATCAATTTTTTTTTTATTTTTTTTTTTTATTTTTTTTTGAGTTCGCTACAGTTTGTTTCACAATTAAAGTTATTTAGCTGCTTTGTTTGTAAATCTAAATATTTCGTTAAGAATTTTGGCACTGTTTTATAAAGGCTTGATACAATCTAATTTCAGTGAATAACAATGTAAAGTTATAATAAAAGCTCCTTTTTGGAGATTGAATGCTCTTAGTTACAATGTCTTTATATAATATAGAAAAAAAAAACAGCTTTGTCATTCCCCAAAACACCTCCATTTTTGTTCCACAGAATACAGTAAGTCGTACAACCACATGAGGGTGAGTAAACAACAACAGAACTTTAGTTTTTGGTGAACTGTCCCTTTAAATGAGCCGCCCATTTATATAAGAACACACTGACTCAGCAAAGCAGTCTAAAATCTGGTTTGTGGTGTCCTTACCTGTGTGTGTAATACACATTCTGTCTCCCTTTGCCCATTTTGATGGAAAGAACAAAAAAGTGCATGTGGTGCGGATGGGGGGTGGGAGTTGGGGGGGTGCAGTTAGCCATCTGGCAGAACCTAGGGCTGTTTTTACCCCATTGCCCACATCTCTCTCTCATTCGCTCTCTCCTTTCACCTTAGTTCCCTTTGCTTAGAGACACTACAGTTAATGTAAATGCAAATGGGCTACAAAGCAACAAGAAAGACTAGAGCTTCAGAAACTAGACTCACACACAACATCAACACGCTCCCACAAAAGACCCAAATTAGGTTAATGGAGATGAATCGTAATTCAAGCCGTGGCTGACGTAGACCACACACACCCTACTTCACATGAAGTACTGGAACAGGACAGAGGGGTGGAGAAAGGAAGATGGGTGGATGAGAAAGACAAAAGGGATGGATGGATGAAGAGATGAAGAGGGAAAAATCAGTGTGAGGTAAAGCTGAAGGAGCTCCAAGCGTGCCACCAAACTCTTGTCACATCAATAAAACTCATTCCCCAGCTGAAACGAAAAGAAAGAGGGGGATCGATGGAAAGATACAGGAAAGCAAAAGGGAGCCAGTGATTCACATGACTGAGCAGACATGGGTCAGGTCAGGAAATGAAACAGCAAGACGTTGTGAGAATATACACTTACACCCCTGCATGTCTTTGTCTCGGAGAGATTATTGAGAAATGTTTAAGTTTATATTCTAATCTCTGACTACTGATTATACACCTGGAAAAGTTTAAGGCATTTTTGAAACCTTTCTGAGACTGTAGACAAAAGAGATTACATGGGAAAAATCTTAAAGAGATGCAAAGATACTTAAAATATAAATAAAAGTAGTATAGGTCAGATAATCTGATTGCAAAACAAATGTAAAATGTAAAAACTGATTGATATAATGATTTAAAAATGATATAAAAATTTATTTTATATAAGTTTAGGTTTAAAAGACAAAAAGGAAGGAGGGGGGGGGGAAGCATTGCAAGCTCAAGACAGTGCAAAAGTAGGTATTAGACCAAAATAGATGATTTTAAGTACATTAATGCTAATAAATCAACATAAACTGTAACTACAATATCATAATGAAAAAACCTGATGAGAAATATTTGATCTTAGAAGATCTGCAAGACATTTTGAGCAGTTTGAGACATTATGGAGATTACTCTAGAGGAGAAATGTGTACGATTACAACCTCAGGAGGTGTTTTCCTCAGGAGACGAAACAAAAGTTTCTGTGTTCAATCTCATTATTATTTAGGAGAAACTACAGTGATATTATTAAGATCTGATGTTGATGTCAATCACAAACAAACGTTGTGTGCTACGATCTCATAAAGAGAGGGACAGGGACATCATAAACATAACCTCAACTAGAGAGGGTCTCATAAAGACAGACGGGAGTGAAGGGAAGACGGAGAGAAAGAGATGCATGGAGCTGATGAATGCGAGTCTGTTTAGCCTCTCAAATAAACAAGGCAAGCTCTTGTCTATCAGAGAAAGAGAGAGAGACAGAAGCACAGTGTCTAAAGAAAAAAAAAATACATGGGCATTCAAAAAACATTGAAGTGGGTACAACAGAGAAATGGAGAGAAAGACGGAGAAGGTTATTAGGTGAGAGGTGGAGAGGAGAGGTAGAAGAGGATGGTGCTATGCAGGATGAGTGAAACAATGAAACAATCACAAACAATGGATGAGTTTGCACATACAGAATGAACATAAGAAATTATAATTCAAGGTTCGAGGTCATTTCACACAGCCACGGATTTGACTAATCGACAAAAAATAGATATATTAGATCAAAAAAAAAAAACTACTAATAATATACCTGGTGGACTGATAACAAAATATGTGAGACTAAATAAGAGCTGTTAGTGAACAATAAAAGTGAACAATAGTGCATGTGCATTTGTGTAAACTTGTTTCAGCATTCGACTCTTGCTTTACGCTAGGAAGACCGTGAGCATTCAGCTGTTCAGCAAAAGCATCAAGAACAATCTGTTCCAATGCACGCAGAAAGACTAACTGTGTACCAGTCAGCGTGTGTGCGTGTGTGTTTTGTGTGTTTGTTGTGCATGGCAAGCGGTCATGCTCTGATGCCCTAGGCCTTGTATTAAAGGTATGGTGACTGCAGAGGAGATGTGTTTGTGTCTGTGTGTGTGTGTGTGTGTGTGTTTGAGGAGGTGGAGGGAGTTTGAGGTGGTCTCTAGAGAGTTTATATCAAGGCTAGGCTGGTTTTCAACTGAAATGTATATGAGATTCAAATTACATGTATGCTCTTCTCTTTTCTCCACCCCTCCTCCCTCGGCTCTCTCTTTCCTTCTCTTCCTCTCTGTCTTCTGGGATTCTTAGTCAGCTTCAGGCTCAGAAACATTCCCTTCCTTCTCTGTTTTCCCTTATAATTTCTCTAGCCAAGGAGACAGCTAAAAAAAGACAGCTACACGCTGCTGACATGTTTCAAAACACTGAGCTATTATATCGTAGTGATTGGACTAAAACATCTTCAGTTAAACAGGTGTATTAAAGGCCAATGACCTCCAGGTGACTTACAAGCATTTTAGGATGCCTCCCTTTGGGCAACCTGTGCATAGTCTGGCAAAAGGTTTCAGATCAAAATTTAAAAGCGAACTTTAAAATAATAAGCAGCTTTCATAACTTATTGTATTTTCATAATGGTTCATGGTTAGAGTGAAATTATATTTTTAACAAAAAAAAAAAATATATTAAAAATAATTAAAAAAATATATTTTGTTGGAATAACATTCACTGATGTTCAACAAAAAAGTGTCACTAGGTTATGGATTTATGTGGACTTAAATAATAGACATATATATTATTATATATTATCTTGGAAAGCCAGACAACTTCACTTTTTTGAGAAGTAAAAAAGGACATGGGGCAACTTTTTGAGTGTAAGTGAAAGAGAAATAAATAGGGCCAAAGACTGAACCCTGAGGTACACCGCTGCAGCATGAGCGCAAAACAATACATAACAACCAGGAAAACAACTCCACATGTTAGCTGTCCAATTTCAAAGTACAGTCAAAGTATGTTTTCCAAAAAAAAATGCCTTCACCAAATTTTAAAAGACAAAAGGAAAGGGGGAAAAAAAGCATTACAAGCCCAAGGCAGTGCAAAAGAATGGGTACCGGACCAAAGCCGTTGGACTATAACTGGGCAAAGAGCAACAGAAATGCATACTACCTGACACATAGAGAAAAAAAAGGGGAGACAGAAGAGATGAGAGAGAGGAGATGGATGGGGAAGCTAGTTAGATGAGCAGGAGGAGAGAAAAAACGATCCTGAGCGGAAGAGGGGGGTCAGGTGCGCCTGAAATTCTCTGAAGAGAGAGAAACAAAGGATGAATATCGAGTGGAGCGAAAGGAGAGCCTGAGGAGGTGGAAGTCAAGAGAAGAGGTACAAACACATATTCACTCACACACAAACATGCTCTTAACTCATAAATAACTATGCTCAGAGGGAAGCAGGTTAGAAAACACTCTTCTCAAAAGGATATGAAGCTGCGATGCAACCTATCGGACCCCAACATAGAAAATAAAATAAGCCTTATACAAAACCCTTCTTAAGTGTTGATAAAGTGATTGTCAAGATCTTATGCACCATTCATACTGACATCAATTTTATCATATGACTGTGTAACTGGCTATACTTTTTAAAAAATCTAAACCAGGTTCTGTGTCCATGGTGACATTTCAGCGAAAGGATAGTTTCTTGCACGTTTTGCAACATTTTAAGTGATGCGTCCAGTGAGTGGTGGGTGAGCATGATTTCACCAAGTACAAGATGTTCCTGGATCAACATTCCAATCAACCAATCAGAATTGAGGAATCATTTATCTGGAAATATCTGTTTTAGGCTTATGATCATGGTTAGGTGCTTCTACACCCTTGTTAATCAGATATCATTTCCCACTGATTTTAGTCATAGATTTTGGATAGGGGTAGGTTTAAGGGTAAGGATTGGGATAAGTTTATATCGTTGGACATTAATGTTGATCCAGGATCATGTCCTACTTGGCAAAATCACGGTGATCGTGAGTGGTGGTAAAACTACTTAGTTTTATCTGAAACATCTGGCAATATTTTATGACATTAGGGTTAGGGTTTGCCGTTCAGAAATGTTCAGAAATGAATTGTTCGTAGCATTAAAGTTTTATTGCTTGCATTTGAAAACACTAAACACGACATTAAGTTTAACCCGACAGCATCAACATTTGTTTTCTTAAGTTTTATAAGAGGAATAAATAAATACATAAATAAATAAATCTGATGCAATCACTCCATTTCAGATTTTTTAATTATGATTTATACATTTAATGGGACTTGATCTCTCCATTACAATCAAATAATCAAAAATACAATGTATTTCTGAGCAAGTTTACCAAGGTCAGAAAAGCCACATGGAGCTAATGTAAATGTCAAAATCTATTTGGTCTAAAATTGTTTTGAGGTCATAACATAAGAGTCACATTGTGGAGGGAGCTGCATGAACTTTATTTATCAATAATTTGCCCCTATAAGCATCATTTGTGTGAAAAGGAATATGTTATTGTGTGTCTACTAGCAGCTGGAAATCGCTGTGAATTGTATAAATAGGTACTTTCTTGAATTTTTTTAATTGTCAGTCGAGGCCTATTTGTCCAAGGAAAATCTGACCACAAATCAAATGTAAAAGGTTTTATTCAGCTAAATATTAACAATTGTGCAACAGAAAATGGGTGTATACAAATTAAATAAGAGCTCACTGCACTGTACCATGAACAAAATTAACAATTATTAGTGCATAAAACAAATATTAATACCTTTTACCTTCATTATCGCTGTATGAGGGCATACACAAATCACACAGAACAATAAAATTAGTCACTGTGAAATTAACTTAGTCTTGCTAAAACAGAACTACAGCATCTCACAGATGATGGAGTGTCTTCAATACCACTGGTGGTCACCATATCCTGCTGGAGCTCATCTGCATAAAATTAAGCTTTACAAATGTGTCACATCACAAAACACTCCCAGATCGGGTCGCCGACGGGTGCTGTCGCTCTCATTGAAAATGAATGAGTTCTGGCTGTCGCTGCAGAGAGCTGTCGGTGTGAACGCCACTTTAGAAAGCAACAATGCACAAATTACGAATTATGCTGCTATAAAGCAAGTGCAAAATGCATTGCAGATACTGACTCCACTTTTCTGGGAAACATTGATCTGCTGTAAATGCGTAAGTGTGTGTGTGTGTGTGCAGGCATTCTGGGAGCCCAGTGAGATGATGTCCAGATTAAAGACTTGTGGGAGTCCCAGGATGCTCACTATATAACACAGAGGCCATTGATTAGCCATTAATGACGCATTGAGAAGCCATCTCCCCCACCAGTACTCAATCATACCTCTAGAAAGAGAGAAAGTGAGAGAGAGGCATTAAGAAAGGCTCTCAGCATGCATCCTTGTGCCTATGGCCAATGCACAGCCATGCTGATATTCACAGTAACCACAGTAACACCAAACTTTAAAATTAAAACAACAACAAATGATGTCCTTCAGAAGACCTTCATGAATTTCACAGAACCATTTTTTTTAACTTAAGGCAAAATCGGTCACTAATTGCCAATGTCAGTTCCAGATCTTACTCACACACATCACTAAGTCATCATTACTGCAGTCAAACAGCATTAATCTCTGTTCTGGGACCCGTGGAATAATTCAAATAACACATCCCCCACATTTCTAATTATGCATGACATCTCCACTGCCACATTTAGGCAGCCCACACCCTTCCAGAGCATGAACCTGGACGGACACACATTCAGCCACACACACTAAACCAGGTTAACATCAAGGCTGGGGTCCTCATTAGAGACTAATTAGTACTGTTGGTCAAGTGGGTCTTGATTTAGTCCGTACATTTGCTTTTATGATTTCTCTGCTATGGAAAAGCAAAAAAAAACACACAAAACATTCCAGCTTGAAGATCTTACAGATTCAAGGAAATATTATGCATAAACATACATTACGGATGACAAACATGCCGACGCATGCGCGTATGCGGCACGCGGATGGCGCAGTGTGGGGTTTGCTGCATAACTAAACGCGTAGAGAGGAAGCCATCTTCTCTGGGTAGCGCCAAATGAATTCACTGAGGCTCTATGCAAATGTTCCCTGGGCTAACGAGCCTGGCTGGATGATTGGAGTGCCATTGAAATTCTCCTCTCGCACTGCACTCCTTCCTCTCCCAGCTTCCTATCTCTCTGTTGCTCCTTCTCTCTACCGTTTTCACACCATCTTTTCATAAACCTATCTATCTATCGATCTACCTATTGATATATCTATCTATCTAATCATTCTATTGCTTATCATTCTATCCACCTGTTTTTCTATCCATCTCTCTGTCTGTCTATCTATCTATCTATCTATCTATCTACCTATCTCTCTATCTATCTATCTATCTATCTATCTATCTATCTATCTATCTATCTATCTATCTATCTATCTACCTATCTATCTATCTATCTATCTATCTATCTATCTATCTATCTATCTATCTATCTATCTATCTATCTATC
>JAUCMS010000025.1:1685735-1696017 GCA_032357445.1 Enteromius radiatus
GTTCTTCAAATCTGATTGGCTAATCACAATGTTGTTCCAGGGTCAACAAAGATGTAAAGAAGCAAAATCAGGTTCTGCGTATTCTTTATGTAAGGACCCATTAAAATTGTATTAATAAAAAGCTAAAGGCTAAAAGATTTTTATTGATTCATCTGATAATTCATTTTACACCAAGAATGAATTAGTTAAAAGACCAAGTGTGTTTGATCACTTTTTTAGGTGCCCTCTCAATTAACCGATATACCTCCAGGTCTTTATCAGTTTCTTCATTATAAACCGGGGGGGGGGGGTCACACTATGTACACTGTGCATACCTAAGCATAGCCATTATCCAATTACAGTCTCACTTTAAACAAGATTTGCTACCCCATGAATCAGAGAGGTCCCAGCAGCAGCCACAAAGGTTTGCAGTTGCAGCATAGCAGGAGAGGTGCATGTGTTGACAGCGCAGTGACAGGTGCATATGCAGTCACTCTTCTAAGTATAGCGGATGGCGTACTAGCATTCTGGATACGCCGTCTTGTGTTTGGGATTAAAATACAAAGCCATTTGACTGACTGAAACTGATGAGCTGCTGCATGCTGGGGTGCTCAATTCTCAGACAGAAACAGAAACCCCTGAGAGATACAAAAGTATGGGAAAGTCTGAAACATATGTGGCCTAAACTGCTGATACAGTACACACACACATATAGGAAGTTTAAAAGTAAAATAAAATCAGTGTAACAGTTCCTTGAAGTTTACCAGAGTATTAAAATTATCTTCAGCGGTTCTGAAGCCTGATATTATTACTTGTGCTTTTCTAACACAATGCGCTAGTATTGGGAGATATCTTGACAATTATATATCGTTCAGAATTTCCTAATCCTGGAGGTCCACTTTCCTGCAAATTTCAGCTTCAGCCCATATCAAATACAAAAATTAACCAGCTTGTTAAGATTTTCATAATTACAGACATCTACCTTTGATCAGGGTGGATGCAGTGACTGAAAATGACGGGATGTTGCATACAATATTGCTAAATTCCCAGACAACAGAAATTCTTTAGCATGGGAAAGTGTTTAAAAAGAAATAAAATTGGTATAATTGTATAATAGTTCCTTGAACATCAAAACCATCTTCAGCAGTTCTGTAGCCTTGTATTATTTCTTATGCTTCTCTGTGAAGTAGATTATTAAACTTGTGTTATTATGCTTCCAAGACAAGGCACAAGTATTGGGCGATATTTTGAGAATTATATTTTGTATGTACAGTTTGTCAGAACTTCCCAATCCTGGAGATCCACCAAACCCAATCAAATACAAATGAACCAGCTGAAGATTTTCATAATTACAGACAGATATGTTTGATTAGGGTGGGAACTGAACTCTGCAGCGACCGAAACCGATCAGCTGTTGCATGCTATGGTTTATGTATATATTAGCGCTGTATAAAAGTAGTGCATAGATGCAGGTGATTATTTTTTTCATTTTGTGTTCACACTTACTTTTATATTATATATATATATATATATATATATATAAAGTTATTCATATTTGGCATGCTGTCTGGAGGGAGGGCTCCGAGCTCAGAATTTTAAATATTCCATTTTAAATGGTTAAATATTACAGAAACAAAAGCAGTTTCCTAAACACTTAGTAATACTGGTATCAGTGATACTTCATCCTTTAGTCATAAAAATATATTGTTAAACAAATATTTAAAATATGCCTATACTGTCTTTATGTTGTCTCTACATTAATTTGACGATTGAATGTGAAATTATTGCATTATAAAAGTACATTTAAAATTTTTTATGTTAGGTGAGATTAATTGTGATTTCAGAAAAAAAGTCTTCATATATTTGTTTTCTTTTATTATTATTATTATTATTATTTAGATTTTAATTAACTTTTTAAATATTTTGATGCACCCGATTTCCCAACACAGTCTCACGAGCAATTCGTACATATTCGTACTTGATGCCAAATTTGTGCCAATTCGTACTAATTCGTAGGACCTCACTCATACGATTTCGTACGATTTGTCTAAAGCCACGTGATGGGTAGGTTTAAGGGCCGGGTTATGTTTAGGTCATTCGTACAAATTCATACGAATTATCATCTCGTAAAATACGTACGATTTAGAGTAAATTGTATCAATTCGTACGAGTGAGGTCGTACAAATTCGTACGAATTAGCCACCTCGTAAAATATGTATGAATTGCCGTGAGATCAGGTTGGTCACACACAAGTCTTCAGAAGTCATATAAACTTTTGTGATGAAAATATACCTAATATTGTTCCCAACCCATTAGTCACGTGTTCATCTACGAAACACAAATTATAATATATTTAATGAAACCTGAGATCAAATTTTAAACTATTATTCACTTAAAGTTTTGACACACACTCTTAAAAATAAAGGTGCTTAAAAGTTTCTTCACATCGATGCTGTAGAAGAGTCATTTTCGGTTCCACAAATAACCATTCGGTCAAATGTTCTTTAAATAACCACCTCTTTCATACCTTTTTTTTATAATCTGAAGAACCTTCTTTTATCACAAAGACCCTTTTGTGAAACAGAAAGGTTCTTCAGATGCTAAAGGTACTTTATGAAACCATTTAGACAAAAAAAGATTTTTCTATGGCACAGTGAAACACATTTATTTTTAAGAGTGCAGAGTATTGTAGTAAATGACAAACTCGTTCCTCACTTCCCGCCATTATATAGAAACTTGAATGTTCAAATATTATTTTTTTTTTCTTTTATTAGTCCTTCTCTCTGTGTTTGTGTATATGTATCCAAGTGCTACAGTCTTATCAGGTAGTCAAATATTGACACACGAGAGAGTAGCAGCATGGCCACTTCCTGTCAGTCATAGAGTTTAATAGTGTATGCATGATAATGTAGCATAAATGAGCAAAATATCTACTTCTGGAATACACAGGACAAGACAAGGGCAACTGAACGTGAAGAGATTGGTTGTTAAAGATCAGCAATGTGTCATTTACTGGATTGTAAACGGAAAGTATACAGAGTGGGATCACACTACTAGCAACGTAACGGGAAGGAAGTGAGCATGGACTTAATTTTACAGCTAAAAGATATTTTATCACTAAAAAATAGGAGATTTTTGCCCATTATTCCAGTTTTGCTTGGTTTTCCTTGAAGTGTCAGGCTGATGTAGAACTACAGCCACACACATCCACACTTACACTCACAAACTGCACCACTACTTGAGATTTACTGCAAACAAGATGCAGTTTTTCCTCGCCCTTCATATAAATAGTCCTATCAGCATAATGATTCCACATCGCACATGCTGACGTGCTTATTTCTTTATTTCTTTTCCATTTCAGATCAATAATTTAGCATCCCTCCATCTTTTTTGCATTTCATTAAATTCGCACAGTGAATTGCTTGGATATTATGAGCCTCATCCCAGCGTCATCAATGGGAAATTGCAAAATGGCTGAATGACCCTTTCAAAAAGGGGCTGAATTGAAGGGAGACCCCCAGGATCAATCACACATTACTGTATCTGATGGTTAGGTCTAATCAAGCTATACTTTTGAGCTCACAATTCGAGAAAAAGTATCCAGATGCTAAATAGTTTGCCTAAAAATGGTTCCTCATCAGAATAGATTTGGATAAATGTAGCATTTTTTATTTTTTTCAATGGATCAACTGCAGTGAATGGGTACCATCAAAGTAAAAGTCCAAACAGCTGTTTGAAACATCTCAATAATTCACAAGTAACCCACACCACTCCAGTCCATCAATGAACGTCTTGTAAAACAAAAAAGTATGTGTTCTGGCCTAAATACAGTCCATACTCATACTTCCTACCATGAAAATGTCTATCCCCTATTGTTCTCTCACATCAAAATATACTGACATAATGGTTTTGGACCATATTTTGCTTGTAAGCAGTGTCTGATTCAGACGAAAATACCTTTTCATTTATTAAAGAATGTATTGGGTGTTTTTATCAGTTGTTTGGAATCTTGTTCTGGTGGCACCCATTCACTGTAAAGGATCTCAAAAAGGTGATCTCATTCTATAAATCTGAAAGGGAAAAAGTGAAGTCAGTGTTTAGTTTTAGGTTAGTCTATAACAATAATAATTGGCTTTATTTAGGAAAAATAGAAGTTGATGAGCCAAACGGACATGGTGGTGAGGAAAATCTCTGTGTTGGCTTGGTGTAAGGTTTTTTTTTTTTTTTATTCCCAGCTAAAACAAGAGTAGACTAATGACAGGCAGTGTAATTGAACCTGTAAATCCTGCTCTAACTCCTCACCGCTCTCTCTGATCCTCTTACACATCTTGCCATCTTAAACATGAGTCACACAGCAGAAATCAGCTTACTGCTTCACACACACACACACACTCTCCGGCCCTCCTACGCGTACAAGTGAACCCTGCCGCTATTACACCATTAATAAAAAAGTACCATCGTATTACCAGTTTCTCCTTCTTTGAGACATTTGCCATGGTAACACATAAGTACTCTTAACTAAAAGCTCTCCAATAAAGCTGTAGTTCCTCATTTGAACCCGATGGGGTTTGTGTCAGGTTCAGGTTTCCTAGAATGTTATTTCAGATAACATTTTTACTGTTCAAATGTTCAGTGGTAAGGTGTCTCATGCTCACCACAGCTACATTAATTTGATCAAAAATAATATGTTTAAATGTTTAATTAATGATGTAAGTAAATAAATAAAATTATTATTATTATTAATTAAATTAATAGAATAAATTTAAATCATACAAACTAAAATCATCCCCTCCATACAACTCTCAATGATTTCAATGACATTGGGATTTTCATCATTAAATCATTTATATTTTGGTGTATTGCTTCTACAATGCTTTTATATATATATATACATATACAGTATACATTTTATCATACTATATTATTATTTTGAACAGACAACATTCATTTACATTATACTGCAAAGAGAAGCCTTTTAAACAGCCTGCCTTTATTCCACAACATAATTCAAGTCTATTACATTTATCAAGATAAACCAGAGAGTTATGCCAAGTTCAGACTGTACGATTTTCAAAATAGTCACGTCACAGATCTTTTCACACTGCATGACTAGGGTAGCATTCAGTCGCTGCTGTGTTCACACTGCATGATAGATCGGCGACAGGGGGTTTCACACTGCATGACTGTACAATAGGAAGAATCGCCGACAACTTTGTCTCACTGCCAAACCCACACGAGAAGTGACATGGAAACAATGCGAGGTCACGTGTGCAAGACCGGAGTTCTCACGTGAGACTGCGATTATTATTAAAAATGATAGCAAGCAAAAGATGCTTGCCATACAAACTGCATGTGTGGGCATTTGCAATGAAAAGAAGATTATGGAGCAGACTATTTACCTTGTAATACTTCGTAACTCCTCCCCCAAAATCTCTCATTGGCTGTAGGTAATCACCGATGTTATTCAGTCAGAACACATTTCACACGGCATGATTTTGAATCGCAGACCGGTCCAGATATTTAGCATGCCAAATATCTCACGTGTGTCGGCGACATGTCAGCGATTCTCTCAGATCGTGTCTTTGATAGTTCACACTGTGTGATTGTCACTCGTGTATTTGTGTGTGATTTCTCAAAACCTGTCGGCGAGTCAAAATCGGGGCTAAAATCGTGCAGTCTGAATTGAAACAGTCCGAAGAAGATGATTTGAATTTTTTAGCTCGATTGATGCGCTGGGTAATCTTTAAGCAAAGAGTGTCAGAGTCAGTTTGCTAGAGCTGGAAGTGTGACCTTCTGTTAATCCATTAAAGCGACTGGTTAATCAATTAAGCTGGAAGTCACGGTCAGCCACAACAATGCTACACAACAGATAGAGGAGAAAACAACAAAAGTGCTGGCCTGGAATCACACAGACATACGCGCCGCCAAGGTGTACATCCCTACGGACGTTTTCCCACAATCCCCCGTATCGTGTGGATGACCACTGACACGTCCGCATCTGTGACAAGAGAGAGGGGAATCCGAGCATGTAATCAATCGATATTTGCTGGAAACCTCTGGACCCCTTATACTGATACACATTGACACAGCGGCTAAAGCGGATCAATGAGCGCTCCAGTGTGAAGGGCAGGAAGACGCACACCTCCATTGAGAAAGATGAACTGAGCAAAGAGAGAAAGAGAGAGACTCTAGTCACTGATTCCATCTGACTTGGCCGGTGTAAGCAGCACCTATTGATTTTCCAATCAAATACAAGGCCAGGGTTCACACAAACGTACACACACACACACACACACAATCTCCGCCACTTGAGCTAGGAAGTCCGCTACTCAAGAAAACTGCTACCTTGTTTGAACGCACACACAAAACGCTCTTGGCAGAATCATTTTGCTGCCTTTACAGGGAATTTGATAAAGTGGAAAAGCATTTGTCCACTATCAGACTGGGTTTATCCAAACAAAAACACATATACAGGGTGTTTTTTTCTCAGCACCCTAGTTGAGTCTTAAGTCTTGTGAATTATTATTTATTTTTTTTTTCTCACGATAAACTATTGTTAATCACACCTAAAATAAAAACTATTAAAATTATGTTCTGTAATTAAATTATGTACAAAAACTTGTGATCATTGAAAAAGAAAGAAAGAAAAAAAAAAAGCTGAAAAAAAGAAATTGTACAAATATATATGCATATATATGCATTATAGGCACAAATTCCAGCAATCAAGCAAAAGAGAACAAAAAACCTAGAATTAAAAGTACCTTGCTCATAAGTTATGATAAGATCAAACGTTTGTTTCATGCCAAATGTGTTTATCAATAACTATGAACCAACATTTGGTCCCAATCTACTTAGATGTTGTGTGTCATATCTTCATGTAGGTAGAATTTGGAAATAGTAATTCTCAGACAGACCTTCCTGGACATTACTCCCATGAAAATATTTGTGTAATGTTGTATGCATACCATGTTAGAAAATAATGAGAATTATCCATTCCGACAGTACAGAGCATTACGTGTCATGATTCAGCTCCATTTTGTTGAATTGTCCTATTTTTCGGTTTCTGCTCCATCCAAACAAAATGGGAGATATTGAGAAAGGCCCAAATAAATTAGGGAGAGTTCTTTAAAACCATATTGAGAACATTAGGGTAAAAATAAAATCAAAAACAGGAGCTTTCGTTTTCATTTTAACATCTCAGATGAATGTTCAATTCAAAATTGCTTTATTGCTTGTTACATTGAAACGTCCAAAATCTTTTTCGAAGATTGGGCCCACTTCATTATGCAGGCAGCAAGAGTGTCGCCAATCTTTCAGCCATTAAATTATACACAAACGCATATATATATATATATAATCATATGGAATTTTTTAGCATTTTTTATGCATAATTTTGAGAGAAAATATCCAGAATGGTCACATTGGACTCCGAAACAACATCATTTTCCTCACTTTGAAACCCGAAAGACCTTTCCACCCTTAGATCGACAGAGCCGATAAACTGCAAGCTGCATTTGCAGCAAGTCTTCCTTTACAGATTTAGGATCTTAAAATTTTCAGATTTCAAATCTGCACTTACTTTAACAGCCCAACCATGCAAGGAATGTCTTACCTGGGACGATGGAGACAGTGTCCTTCTCCCAGGACACCACACTGACGTACTCCTGCACAGCAGAGGGGATTAGGCACTTGAAGACGGCCACGTTGCCCCGCATGGACCTTTGGTCCGCCACGCGAACTGTGTAAGGTTCCCTGAACACTGTTCATGATGAGGCAGAAGAAAAGGTTGAAATTGATTTATTATATATTAAATAATTCAATTTTGTGTTTGAAATTGTACATTTAAATTTGTCATATTTACAGACTTGTTCAAAAAAGAAAATAATCCTTAAATCAAACATTAAAATGAGATTTCATTTTCTTATTATTTTATATTTCATTGTATTTTTTTATATAATTAATTTATATTTATATACAACATCACCAATCATATTAATGTCAGACTCAAGAGTAATACATTTAAAATAATCTTAATAACAATAAAAAACTAAATTAAATACATTTTAATTAAATAAAATTAATTTAATTAAATAAAATAACAATACTATTAATAGCTATATATAATTAAATAAAATAACAATATATTAATAGCTTTTAATATAATATTTAAGAAACACGTAATATTTTGCCAGAAGAGTGAAGAAAAGAAAACTGATATGGGTCAAATACATTAATTTTAATTTAAAAAAAAATATACGTGATTGTGAGAGGGTGACTGGATCTTTTTTTCTTTTTCTGTTTTTTTTTTTTTTGTCAAGAGGTGTTCAAGAGTTCAAGAAGTGGCCTTTTTCTAAATCACCCTGGCAATGCATGCAGACGGCGGCGAGTGGACGACACTGCACAGCCTCTGGAGCTGTCAGAAACATTTGCCCCCGCTAAAGGGACCCTCTCTGCACCTGACAACCGGAACCTGGATAAAAAAAAATCAATAGACGAGAAGAACACACAAAGCGAGCAGAGTACGAAGATGTTATTTACGGGCGAGGAGATCCTCCTACGGTAAAGGGTGACAGGGGAGCGTGAGCAGATTAAAGGAGGCGCTGAATTTCATTTTAATTTCAGGGACTCAATTTGCTTTGTGTCTTTCATCAAAATCTATTTACTTACGGATTTTAATTTCTCCCTCGTATCTTTGGGGAAGTAACGCAAGACGCAGAGCAAGGGCATCTCATTCACGAACATGACGCCGCAAATTTGATCACACAGTCAGGGGATGTTTTCAGAGAATTCTGTGGGTATTGCAATTGGATTCGCAGGCCAATTCAACTACGCAGCTTTTTCAGCCTATCAAAAAAGAGACCGATCATAAGAATTCATGAAATGTGGCAATCACCCACAACCGCGCTCCGAGGCCACCCCCTCCTGTCTCGCTTTCACTCGCTACCTCTATTTCTATATATAATTAACGCTTGGCTTGCGGGTGAATTTCCTTGGTCATTAATAACGGTTTCTGCCAGGTGCCAGTGTCACCCACAGCGAGGCGAATCAGTGTCCTTGTCTGATAGTTAAGTCATGAATCGCTGAGCCCAGTCATTATGTTTCATTTCTTTCTGGTTTATGGAAATATGTAAATGAAAGATGCTTGAGTAAGTTAAAACAGGCTGTGTATATTTGCCCACTGTTAACTAACCAGCTTCTTACCAATGCAGATGAGATTCGAATCGATAGAACAGATCAATAGAACTCCCTATTACACTCAGGACTCCATAGTCTACAAATAATCATTTATTCAGTCATTGATTGACTGAGAGTCTCGGGCTTTATTGAATTTCTAAAGATAAACTAACTCAAAGCGGTCCTCTATTAGCTAGTTTTATTCTCACCTCAACTCGGATTGCACTACACCTGGCTGTGGAATGTTGTTTTACAGCGGTCGAAGGAGCGTAAACAAGCCAAAACATCTCTAAGGCTTCAATAATGAATGCGTAAAATTCACAGACGAATTTGCCGACAACAATAGCAGATAGCATTTTTTTATGGGCAAATGACTCTCCGTCTTCATGTGCGGCATCATTAGAATGTTACTGATGCCTGACTATACTCATCGGTTGCTTGGATACCGTCTGACACACGGGCTGGTGCTTTCTTTCTCCTTTTGCGCACACCAGGAGGACCGAGTCCTGTATCACTATCGTTTAAATAATTAACTCGAAAGAAACCAAATACCGTATTTACTTATTCATGACGCAAGATGTATAAAAAAGGGCAAAAGATCCAAATTGAATAAGAACGAGGTGGTGAAAGGTGCTCATTAATGTAATGGCAGAGAAAAAAAAAAACTAACATGACCTATCAGGAGGCAAGAAGCCAAAGAAACAAAGGGTTGGAAGAAAGGAAGAGAGAGCCTGTGTCACAGTGCACCTGCCACACTCGTCGCACAAGGTCTGGAGCTGACTTTAGACAAACTCAATACAGGACGTGGGACACTCTCCATTAAACATGCTACAGTGTGTTTAGGATTATAGAGGTGATACAGTTAATATAGCATGGCTTCTGCTAAGCAAATTTCTGCATTTAACTTGTCTTTATCCTCCTGTCAGTTATATGCTTCTATATGCTTATATGGATGGATGGATGACAGACAGACAGACAGATAGACAGACAGACAGATAGATAGATAGATAGATAGATAGATAAATAGATAGAAAGAAAGAAAATGGACAGACAGATGGATAGATAGATAGATAGATAGATAGATAGATAGATAGATAGATAGATAGATAGATAGATAGATAGATAGATA
>JAUCMS010000025.1:1697673-1708507 GCA_032357445.1 Enteromius radiatus
GAGCTGTCAGCTGTCATCATTCTCCAGTGCCACCTGAGACATTCTGCGCCACACCCTGCCCCTCCCCTCACTGTACCCATGGTAACCCCTCAGTGCCAGGATCTGATTGGCTGGTGAGGGAGCCCCAGTCTTAGGTTCCTCAGGGCTCTGTGTGGTTGCTAGGTCCACTAGCAGTTTTGCTGCATCTCAGCACTTAATTGATTAATTAGTGTAATTATTTGAGGCGAAAGTCACCCCCGTCTTGTCGCCGGTTGGTAGGTAATTCATTCCATCCTCTGAGACTTTAATGTTAATGCGGGTAAGGTGGAAAAAGTAGCATGGGCTGAACTTACATTTGAAGAATTGTTCAAGCTGACGTTATTTATAAAGGTGTGGGATCGGCGTTGCTAGATGGGGTTATTTCTGGGAAATTCAGAGTAGGTAAACACGTGCGTGTGTGTGAGATGGGAACTCTAGCTTAGAGGACAGATGGAGACTGGGAGACAGGAGGGACACTGGCACTGCACAGGCTGGCATCAGAGTGAGTGTGTGAGTGTAGGGAGGTGTATGGATATCCCTCGCTGTTGCCAGGCGGCCAGCCCCACTCACGAGCGGTGACCTTGGCACCGACTGGGAGGGTCAGTCAGCCAACTGTCTGTAGCGCCGTGTGCCCGTCTGTGCGCTGCTTTTTAAAGCAGCCAGGTCAACAGGCCGGCCACTGGGACATCCATTTGGCACTTACATTCTTATTTAGGTTAGCAATATGGCGGCCGCTACTTCTGCTGTTACTGCAGATGTTAAGTTAAGAACTCATGTTTCACCTGTAACGTCACGCGCCCCCTCTGCCACAGCACTTGCCTTGACTATGCTCTATTCTAAGAGCAATATGGTCTATAAAGAGAGCTGACGAAAACTAAAGCCAGTGCAGTCTTTTCAGGGTAGAAGTGTGCAGGGTCACACTTTATTTTAAGGTGCAATTCTCACTATTAACAAACCATTAACTGTGATTTTCGCTTCAATAAACTACCAATCTTCTGCTAATTAATAGTTAGTAAGGTAGTCAATAGGTATTGGGTAGGATTAGGGATGCAGAATATGTGCTTTATACATTAAGTATAACAGCCAATATGTAACAAGTTCATAGAAAGAATTGGTCCTTACAATAGATCATAACACAAAAAGTCAAACTTGAAACTTAAGATTTTTTAGTGTTTTTGTTAGAAGACATTAATATTTTATATATTATATATAATTTTGTGTGTTTACAGTAGTGCACTACCAGTAATATATGGCAATATTTTAAAACTTTATTTCAATGTAAAAATAACTATAATAATTTAAGACAGTAAAAGTTTGAGAAATATAGAATATGTTAAAAAAAAATGTTACTTTGTATTGCTTTAATAAATAATAATAAAAAATATATGACAGTACATTTATTAATATAAAATTAATTTGTTTTATATTTTAAATATATCAGTATAATATTACTAATTTTGTAACACTTTTATTTAACAATTACACCAATTAGTGGCTTATTAGCATGCATATTACTAGAATATGTGCCATTTATTAGTGCTAATTAAACACATAATAATGCCTTATTCTACACGACCTTATTGTACATCCCTAACTTAAGGGTTTATATATATATATATATATATTGATTGATTGATTGGGGACTTCTCACATAAAAATTACTTAATTAAAGGTAGATGTTAAGTTTAGTTACTAGGTAGGGTTAAGGGATCTAAAATATGGTCTTACAGAATAAGGCATAGATATACTAACCCTAACACGCAGTCATTATGCTATTAATATGCATACTAATGAGCAACTACTTAATACTAAGAATCAGTCATGGCTTGTTCCATGTAAAACCTGACCCAGAAAAAAAAAAAAAAAACCTTTACTCACTGCCCTACACAACCATATAACATATAAATACATTAAATATGTAGATGGACAGATGGATGGATGGATGGAGTCATATCTCACCTGCTTTGACACGGATGCTAGGGCTGCGGATCTTGCCGGCCTGGTTCTCGGCAGTGCAGAAGTAGTCATTATCATGAATGAAGCTGTTGAAGGCAGAGGGGGAGAAGGGGTAGAGCTGCAGCGTGCCGTTGGCGTGAACGTGGCGGATGTGTGGCACGTCGTAGATGTCGTCGCCAGTGGCCAGGTACCAGCGGAGGACGGCATGGGGGGCGCCACCCGCAGGACAGGGCAGGGACACCCCCACTGAGCTGGAGAAGGTCACTCTCTGCAGGGAAGCATTCACAAAGTACAGCCGCGTCGAGACCACATCCTCGCTGTGCACTGGAAGAGAGACAGCATTGTCAGTCACAAAGTGACCAAAGATGTTATTCTTTACATCAGCACCTGAACAGGTAAAGGGGCCAGTGCAAACTTGTAGCTTTGGGTTAGTGCACTTTGAAATCATAAAAGTAGCACTGCGTGTCATTCTGGCAAACATCCACCTCACATTCATGCCATGATCTGATTGGATTATCCCAGAGACATTCCCACTGGGTCAGCACAATGCAATTCAAATTTAGAAATCAATCAGTTGATTGAGAAGATCATGTAACCAAAAATTGTTTTTTATCTTATTATTTGTCTGAAGTTTACCAAGTGCACAATCTATATGGGGAAGCTGAGGTCAGCTTGTCACTACTGTAGCAAGTCACAACTGTTCCCTAAAGCTGCAGTTACTTCGACACACATCTGGTGTTTGGAACAAGTTGGTTAGGTCATGGTAACTTAACAAGTGATGCTTAACCACTGTTGGAGAAATTAACTACTCTAGCTAGTCACAACTAGCTAGTTTCCCAAACTTGGTACTTTCTTGCACATCCATTGTTTGGAATAAATTGTGTAGTATGATAGTATGATGCATTACTGGAAAACTTAAGTACTTCAGCTAGTCATAACTGCTTGGAAGTTATAATCATTCGAAACAAGTTGGTCTGACATATTTGATGTGTGATGTCATGACTGACCTCTCGACTGATGATTAACTACATACTGTAGTATGATGCAAGTCACAACTATATCCTAAAAACTTTTGTACTTTGTCACATATCCATCAGTCAACCACAGTTTAACATATTTAATTACCACAGTATGCTGCATCATTGGAGAAACTGAAGCTAGTCATAAGCCCATTCGCTGTTTGGAAGAAGTTGGTTCAACATACAGTATGTGAACTTTATCACATCTGTTGTTTGAACAACATTTGTTACAATTTACATCACGCAAACATTACGTATGCTAAATAATTGGTTTAAGAATAAAATAATAGCTGTATCATTTCAAAGGCTGGACCCTCTACAGGTTGAATTTGTTGGCTGTATTTTTAGTTGAATGTATCATTAGCACATTTTTACTTTTGAAAAACTGTGTCGATATGATAAACTGAAAGGTGTAGAATTAAGAGCCTGTCCTCTAACAAAAAAATAATCCTATAGGTTGTTTGTGCAAGTACTGTATCTAATTATGACCTATATTTACATTTTAAAGGTAAGCGCCCTCTAGCAGGCGTAAAAATAATGACATTGTCGTGTTGAGTCTTGCTTGTCTAAAAGCAGTGTGTGAACTTTTTACACCGATCTCAAGGTGATTAAAACATATTTTAATAGGTGTAATTCATACAAAGGACCACACAGAACCACACCCCTAAACCTACCCATTATAAAATGTGTACACAATAGTACAAAATAGGGGATATGTGTTTTATGAGCATGTGTGTTCTCCGGGTTTAAACCCATGATCGCATGATCAGATCTCATCTTATAACGCATCACTCTACAAAATGAGCTGCGAATCAGATAAAATAGAACAAATCATTAATATGCAAATGTCTAGTTGCCGATAGGGGCACAATTTTAGTATGCTCTGATGGGTCGTATTGCAGGGATTTGTCCAAACGAGCTATACGGGCGTATTGGTTGGAAGACATGTTGAGAATTAATCTATACTTCTAAACACAAGTCAACGACTGTAGTTCCAATAATGTTAGCTAATATTAACTGGATAGTAACTGGTTTCAGAAAACACCAAATCTTTGAACTATGCTTATAATGAGAGAATTACAGAACTACACTTTTGGGAAATGTACCCAAGATTCTTTAGCATCGTAAACCACACTTAATTTAGAGCCTGTCCTCCAACAAAAAAATGACTCCATAAGTCGTCTGTGCAAATATGACTAATATTTACGATGTGACTAATTATCTAATTATGACCGGTATTTATGCTTTAAAGGTAAGCGTCCTCTAGCGGGCGTAAAAATAATGACAGTGGCGTATCATGAAATGACGTTTGAATGTCATTACCAATCAAAATGTGTTTTGTTTAAATGCAGTGTGTAGATATTTTACACTAATCTCACAGTGATTAAAACGTATTTTACTAGGTGTAATTTGTATGAATGACAACACTAACCCACCCCTAAACCTACCCGTTACAAAAAAAAAATATATATATATATATATATATATATATAGAGTAATTGTTCTTGGTGTAAACAGGCCTTTACAATGGCGTACACTAAAGGTCCTAGATCGCATAATATTTGCTAACTCACAAGTTTGTTGTTGTTGTGTTTTTTTTTTTTTTTAAATGACCAATCTGTATGTTGTAAAGAACAGTACAATCTATTTAATGCAGATTACTTCTAACCCTCTTAATCTCATTTTCATTCATGATAAAAATTAAATATGGCGCTGTCATGACTAATTTCTATAGAATGTTCAAAAACAGAAAATGCTGCAGTTTCCACAAAAACAAACACGGAAGTAAATGAATAAAACCAGATGCAGGAATCAGCAAGGCTTCAAAAACAAAGAGCAACTTTGTCCACAGCAAGAATGGCTCTTTACTCCCCATTCACATCTTTCCTATGCACATTCTTGGCAGATGCTTTCTTACCAAAGCGACTTATCCTACCTTAACCCAAATGACAGCTATAACAGCACAGTTGTAGGGCAGGCATTAAAGAATATCACTAATCTAATATGTGTGCGGTGCAAGCCGTGCTGAATGCTGCCATCTGATAGGAGAATAAATAGGTCATAGAACCCCCGCTATGTATCTACAAACCTCTCTGACAGCTAATGTGGATCAGACAATCATTCGCTCTTGGTGTATTACCAAATCCGGACTACTGTGAGAAAAGAGAAAAAAAATATGCGGAGGTTTGTGTAAATTAACACGCGTGCTAATTTAGCAGCATAGCTAATGATGTCCTTTAAAGGCAGCATTTTAGCGATTTACCATTCTGGCGTCTCTATTATCTGCAGGCTCTATTACGGATTACATGGTTCGGGTGGGATGGCTCCGTATCTTTTTGTATTCAGAGAATTGCTTAGCTCAGCTCTGGCTCCGAGCCAAGGGAGACACAAGCCCAAAGCAAGAGAATTTTCTTTTAAGGCAATTACATTTAATTAATGCCCCCCACCAGGTTTATGTCAACAATGCCTGGATTAACCCCCATTCTTGTTATTGTGAGAGAATACTGGTAACATGCTACCATGGCATTAAAGTCAATGGGGTACCTATAAGCTTACGCATACTGAATAGACAGCATAGCAATATATAAAATAAATATGAAATTGGAATTCATACCCAATAACATTAAATATTAAAGGAACACTTCACCTATTGCAGCTTGTTTTGATGCAGTGAAGTCCCCATTCACTTTCATTGCATGGAAAAGAACAGCTTGAACATTCTATAAAATATCTTGTGTGTGTATTTATGTAAGTTAAGTGGATTTTGAAAGACACAAGAATATATTCTATTCCTTTAATGATTATATTAATGTTATTCTTACTCTTGACAGTTATAGGCTACTCTATTTAAAATGCTTAGAAAGGACAATAACAATATTTATTTTGATGGTAAAAAAATAAAAAATATAAATATAAATACATGCAAACCATAGAATGAAAAACATGAAAAAAAGTGACGCTAGAGAATTGAAAGGCTGAGATTAGAGCTAAAGCTTTTACTGGGTAAGGTGGGGGGTTGAATTCTTTCTCTCTCCATCCATCACTCTCTCTCCCTCTCTTTTTATATTCCCATAGAACATGAAGGGATATGTTATGTGATTGGAATTTGTACGCCAGACGCAGAGAGTTAAATCCATATAATCTCCTTTCACATTTAACACACACAGAGCCTTCCTGGCCTGATAATCGCAGCACGGTGGAGGGCCTCTATCACTTCCCCTCTCGCTCTGCCCTGTGGGGAGGGCAGATTATGGAGGTGGGTGCGAGCCAGGGGGCAAGTGTCCAGACAGGACCAGGTTTAGAGTGTGTGGAGTGGTAGGTTAGATGGGGGGACTGAAGTGAAGTCACAGGTTGCATAGGAATAAATTTTTTTTTTTCATTGTTAATGCTTTGCATGAAAGATTACATTAGTACAATGTCTAGACTGGCAGTTCTCAACCTTTGTCACTCTAAAGTCCCCTATAGTCAAGGTTATTATTTAAAAAAACTGCCTACATTGCTGTTTCTTATTAGTTTTGGCTGTTAATGTGTGTAAATAATTTAAATGATATTAAATTTAGTGTGATATTGTCAAAATTGTATTATTCAATCAACCAATCAATTAATCAATCAATCAGTCAAATAAATAAATAATGGCAATAACTTGCATTTCAATTCTTAATTAAAAAAAATAAAAACAAAACATGTATTTATTTATTTATAAGTAGTACCTACTGGGCCATGACAAGCCCCCCCTCCAAGTTAAGAACCTTTGGACTAGACTGAGATTTGCTGTGCATGCGAGGTTGGCTTTCAATGTAGTGCCACAGTTGCACTGACAAATCTAGGATTTGAAGGAAATGTTTGACCCACGCGTTTGTGTAAAGAACCTCTGGGATCCAGCATTAGAGTTAAACAGCAAAGATTCCTGACATGCTCAAAATGGAGCAGTCCCTGGCTGCCGTCAGCCTTAAGTGCTATTTGGGACGAGAGCAGAGTGCACTCTATCCTGGTTTCTGAGCTGTGTCAAATATAATTCTGAGAGCCCTTTTCAGGACCACGGACAGTGACTGAATGGTCCCTAAACACATTTCAGCACTATAGACAGCGCCAATCTCCTCCTCTCCGTGGATATACAAATTAAAACTAAGCATAAACAAACATCTGTTAATCTGTAATAGCTCCTTTTAAGAATATATATGTATAGTCTCTCTTATTTGACAAACAACAGCAAACACTGCCCCGCTCGTGGCAAAAGCAAATATAGACAATAGCAGAAAGATTGCATGACAACACATCAGTTCACAGTGGATCTGAACAAAACACAGCAACACTGGGAAATATGGTCATGGTCTTATTGAAATGGGATGAAAAACAGGTCAACTGGTTAGTCCCCCTGATCCCCCACCCCTTTATGCCTTTACAGATTATAGCCTAAAGCATAAACCCCCATAATAAAGACTGCAATATCTATAATCTCACAGTGGGGTTCTGGGTAAGGGGTTGTGGTTCCAAAAGGGACAGCCTGGGGATGTAGCCCCCACTGTCTGGGTGTTGGTGGCGGGGGGGAGTCTGAGTTAAGGAGGGTAAAGAGGAAAAGCTTGAGAGCAGGAGAGTTGCAGTTTGTCCTCCACACCAACAGGTGTCACTATTGGGATGTTGATAGGAAAGTGTTTTGGGATACCACAGGACCTCTAGTCATAGGATTCTAAACCTTTTTGAGGCAATTACCCAAGCTAAATGGCATGGGATTGATTAAGGTGTTGTCACATTTACTATTGCTCTTTGAAATTTATGATTGTGAGTTTTGTGTCAGCGCAAAAGAGGTTTGGTCACATGACCTGTGGAAAATTCTCCTTGGAAATGTTGCCTACGTTTTGCATGTGTGACTTAACCATAAAGCTGCAGAAGATTACGTCATTATAATGCTGACTGGCACAACAATTTTCAGAATTCCAAAGTCTTCTATGCTGAGCTTTTGATTTTATACTTGTGAGAGCCTAATAAACCTAATAAAGTATAACAAAATATTAGCAATAATTACATTTCTCATGACACTTATGAGCCGTCTTTTTTTAGGACTAGAAAGTACGAAAAAAAAATTAACATACATTTTTGAGGATTAGCGTTGTTGCATCAAAAAATTTCATTTTTTCCATCCTTGCTGAAGGTGATGACTGAAAAATAGTTTGACCAATAGCATGCAGGCTTTCATGCATAATGGACCAATTGTGATTTACAAAACGCTACATCAGAAAATACATCAGCAGCATGCAAAAAAGAGGTTGACCTCTAAGTCCAAGGATTTCATTATGTCCATAGACAGTTGTTTAGACATTTAGGGTAGATGTTCAGTAATTTAGGGGGAGAGTAAAACGAAAGTCCAGTGGGATAACCCGATTTCTTCTCCCTTTGTTCTGAGATGACTTCCGTGTGAGGGCTAACGAAGCCCTGCAGCTCCTTGCCCTTCTCATTGCCATATGCCAAACGAGGCAAAGGGCTGGGAATGCTGAAATGCTCCATTAATGATGCCCCTTTTCCCTATCTATCTGTCTAACTCTCAAGATGGACGCGTTATTCTCCACCCACTTCCTCGAACCGAAAAAATCCCTGCTCAAAAATGTCTTTGCTCATCATTTCTCCTTGTTTTTCCCTTCCTTGTCGCCATCTCTCCCCGTTAATCGCCTCTTTCCCATCTCTCTCTTTATGTGGTCCTTCTTCTTGCGCATTTGCACAACATACACATACATACATACATATATTTTTTTGTTCGCTCGCTATGAAAAGGCCATTTGAATATGTATTGCGGACAGCCCAGGCTATTGCCAATGGAGAGACCGCTATGCATAATGCAGCTCTCTCAGTCGCTCATCTGCATTTGCTTAGACACACACTCTCTCTCGCATGCACACGCGTAGATCTTCACACCCTGTCCCCGAAGAAATCTACACACAATCTCTCTTTCCATCACCGTGTCTCACCTACATAACCACGTCTAAATGCAGACGCATATTTTTGGGGTGCGTAACTGTTAGACAACAACGCAATTCAACCATCCATTTGCCTCCGAGCCTCCCAATTAATTTATTCGCAGATTGTTCAAGGGCCATTTCCGCTGTCAAGCCTATCTGTATCGTGCTACAACGCCACATATTTTTTTTTAACAGCTACTGGTGTCATAATGTTTTCTTTAACCTTTTAAAATGACTCATGAGATTAAGAGAGAGAGAGAGAAGCTGAATTTCTTCCTCCTTTGTTTTTTATACCTTTCCTCAGACAAGCCACTTATCAAACCGATAATCATTTATGCACGGCACAGTCAAGGAAAAATCAATACTACAGGTGCTGAGTAACTTCCAGCTGAATCTAAAGTCAGCCCTACACTGCACCCGGTTATAAATGGGTTTACGATAGCAAGCATGAGGTGTGTGTGTGTATGTGTGTGCGCATCGGACATTTCTTCATAGCTAGGCTGAGGAGGACACATGTACACTTGTGTTTAGATTACATTTGTTCTGGTATATTAGAGTAAATCTCGCCTGCCACTGTTGTCCCTGTGATTGTTCAGTGCTTTGCGTGAGTGAGCTCGAGTGGATTGGAAACCAGTCACATGTAACCTCCCACATTTGTATGGCAATCTCTTTGAGAAGAGAGCGAGAGAAAAGTGGGAGAGTACAAGAGGTGTATATCTATATGTTTGGTTAAATAATTAGCATTTTGCATACATTTAATGAATCGACTATATGATTGGGCGAGGATGATAAACGCTGTTCGAAATGCATTAGGGGTTGGATTTTGAAATGGGTAAGGGTTTACAACCCTCTTATTTTCACGTTACTGCAGCGTCAGGGGAAAAAAAATCAGCATTTGCAGAAGTAGCTCAGACTTCAGAGGATGAATTTGGAAGTTGAGAGTGCCAGTCCTCTCAATGCATTTTTAAAAGAGTCAATAAAATGTGAATTTTACCAAATCTATGTTTCGGGTAGTTTATAAACTGTAGTTAAAACACTTTATAAACTGCTCTGCTTCTGGTCACTTTTTTTTTAAGTAAAATGCATGTATATCATAATCTGCAACAGGAGCTGCAGGAATCCTGTTATTACACCAGTAGCTACAATGACAAATATGAAACCATAGAGAAATTTACTAAAAAATCTTAAAGAATGTCACTATCAGAGATAAGCTCATCTACACATGCTTTCATGATGTTCAGTGTGGAAAATGGGGAGTGTTGTTATGCAAAGCGATTAAGATTACCCAAATGTGGCCCTGGACCACAAAACCAGTCCTAAGTAGAATAGATATAGTGTAACTGTAGCAATAGCCAAAATCAGAATTGAGAGTCAAAACTGTCCATTTTAATTCTATATCAAAAATCATGAGGAAAGATTATGTTCCATGAGGATATTTAGTCAATTGCCAACTGTAAATATATCAAAACGTCATTTTTGATCAGTGATATGCATTGCTAATAACTTCTTTCTGGAAACTTTAAATGTGATTTTCTAAATATTTTTATTTATTTATTTTCATGCTCAGATTACAGATATTTGAATAGTTATATCTCAGCCAAATATTGTCCTATCAAACCATACATACATTTAAAAGGTTGCTTATTCAGCTTTCAGATGATGACCCTTATGATTTTTCCGTCAAAGGTCACAATTAATGAGGTGCAGGATTTATATATATATATATATATATATATATATATATAAAACTATAATACAAAGTCACCTTGTAATTCAGATCATTTATAATCTCATCTAATGTTAATGGTTGTTAAATATACAGTATCTCACAAAAGTGAGTACACCCCTCACATTTTGGTAGATATTTTATTATATCTTTTCAAGGGACAA
>JAUCMS010000025.1:1708607-1727047 GCA_032357445.1 Enteromius radiatus
CTTGTGTGAGATACTTTATATATATATATATATATATATATATATATATATATATATATATATAATCTTAAGTTTATTGTATATTTGATCTATACTAATCTACGTGCATTCCTAAACTACTGTGTGTGTGTCCATGTTATGATACACACAGAACTCAGCTGAACACAGTAAGTACTTTTAACTGAATTATTTTTCATTTATTTTTTTAAAATGAATAAAATTAAAAATAAGGTTAATCACTAGTTAGATTAACTATTTGTGTCTTTCGTATTAGGCCCGTTTTAAACAAATCAGTATATTTTCTGTTAGTGACTATATTTGCCATATTTCAATCTATAATAAAATTATATTGACAGTAATGTTGTTTTCCAGTTCACATTTGTTCGCAAAAGAACGCGGCAAAGCGCTAGAACATCGTGCTGTTGCTATGGTTACCTCCACAGGCTACATCTGTTAGTGAGCGATTAGTGCACTAATTGTAGCCAACTTTTGTGGTTACTAACGAGTTAATTTAAATTGTATATATATATATATATATATATACACACACACACACACACACACAAACAAGAGTAATTTGTTTTAAGACCTCTGATTGATTGGATACTGATTGGAGAATTTATGTTTTAAATAGGAAAGTCATAATTCTTGTCCTGACACTGGATGTTACATTATTCTGACTCTCTAGATCTTGCCTTGCGCATGGTGTACGATTGGATGGACAAGTGGCCCCGACGCGCCGCGTGCAGCAGGTGCTCCAGAGGTTAGGAGTGTTTGCTCACGCGCTTAACTCACCGGCACACGAGCTCTGAAAGGAGAACAGCGGTCACCTGTCGAAGCGGAACGCCGGAGTGACACGTAGATTTTTATTTTGACCGCACTTCAGCTGAAATGGCAGGTGGAGCGGCGGGGTGTGATTTTAGGTGGAGGGAGAAATAGCTCAGCGCTTACAGCCAAAAGCTTATATTTGATACAATATTCTCAGAGTCTGTTATTAAAAACAAACAGTTTAAAAGGAAATATAGACTTATTATCGTTGATTATCGTCACCCCCACCCCCACCACCACCACCACCACCACCACATTTCCCTGTTAAATCGTGACTTAACTTTAACCTACGAACCAACAAAACAGTCCTGATGTTTCCTGTCAGTCACGTGAACGGAACACATGCTTTGTGAAAGCTTTCTAAAAGTTTTTTGTATGTTTTATTTATTTATATTTGTATTTATTAATATTAAATGAGTGAAATTATTTTGTTTGGACTTTAAAAAATCAATCCAGGACAGTCAGGGTTCGTGGGAGAAAAAAAAAAGGATGGGACAAAACCGTTCAACCATCTGATTCTCAAGTAGACGAAAAGTTCAAGTACAAATTACTACAGTTTATGAGAGTAACATGTGTTTATAACTGTGACTCATGCTGCTGTCACACAAGGCTTTACTTTTTATTTTTATACAGGAAATATCGTATTGTAATAAACGCAATGTGTCTCCCGGCAAATTACATAAAAAAAAGAAAAGGGAAACAGGTGTATATGACGAGTATAACCAAACAGAGATAGACAGATACAGAGGGAGGGAGAGAGAGAGAGAGAGAAATAAATGGAGTCCTTATGGCCAATGACCTGATTTACTTTTGGAGTGGGGGATGCGGCAGATCTCCTACTAATTGCGCAGCTGGGAAGAACAGGGGATTTGAGGGGGGGGAAGAGAAAGGAAACCAATTTTGCATATTTCTATGAGGGGGGGACCGGGTAGGACAGAGGTGTGCTGATGTGAGGAGCAGCTTTGACATTGCGAGCAGTTTGGAGGTGAAAACGCGTAAGAGTGGGTAAATTAGTTTGTAAAACATGTTCAGATAAGTCTGTTATTGTTGATGTTAGATATAAACATATAAGTTATTATTATAATTATGACTCACTCTAAAAAGGTCTGACGTGGCAAGCTCCTTTCAATCACATTTTAATTTAGGCAAATGTTCAGAAAATCGGATCAGACCGGATAATATCGCAGCCACCACACAAATTTGACGACCTGACGACTGCTGATCCTTAAAATAAATATTGGACAGAGAGATACACACATACACGCGAACACACACTGACTTCAGACCCTTTATTCATTATTCAATATCCAGCAAATCTGTCATAAATAAAATTAATAAAGATCAACAAATATTTGTTGAAATGTTTTGTTTGATATTCTAAACAGATCTATCACACTGAGTGTACACAACATCTGGATAATATAACATGAATGAATTCTAATAATTGATATTCCATATTTCATATAAAGCCAAAAGGATTAAAAAATTAAACTCTAATACACCATGGCATTAATAACTAGTTTAATAATAATAAAAAATATATTATTGTTAATAATAATGCTAATAATAATATATTTTTTTAATCAAATTATAACTCCCATGCAAAAAACAATGGAAATTTCCACAAACAATACTACAGCCTCCCTCGGTGCCTTTTTCATTTCATTTAGTTGCATTTCCATAAAAAGACAAGCTGACCCTCGAGACGGCAATTTACCCTGGATCCGGTTTCCCAGACCGGGGTTCAGGTGTGAAGGCAGGGGGGGGTAATATGCTACAACTTGCCCGGGTCACGATAATGCATAATAATACATTTAAAATGACTGATAATTCCTAACTAAAAACGACTAAAATGAGTTCTTATGACAACATACAATTATTTCGGGAAATGTGGGGAAAGGCTTTTAGGGGGAAATGTTTCTACATTCCTTGAAAGTGGAAAAGATGGAGGCGCGGCCCTCTCGGAAAAATACGCAGTCCTAATGCATATGCATGTATGATAATTGATGTGCGTTTTACATCTCCTATCGACCGTGTCATCAGGTCTCAAGATACAAGATAAGAAATATATTGTGGGAATTACAGAAAATACAATATAAACTATGAGCACTAGCAAATAAAAAGGCAAAAAACATGACAAAAAAAGAAGTTTGTTTGCGACCTCCGTATCCCGTTTTTACGCACTTTACGCCCTACTGCACCCTTCCTCCCCCATAGAAGAACACACACAAACATACACAAACACACATTAATACACACCAGTGCTCTTTCACAAGCCATCTCACATACACACAGAGAGAATAATTCTGACCTTACATCCCCGAACAAATGACATTGTAAATTAAAATGTATATAAGCAAATCACAATGCCTTAAAAGCATCTAAAGTAAAACACTGTAAAACCACGCAAAGCATTTACATTTGAACTGTTTGTGGGTAAATAAAAATGCATACTTGACAAAGAAATATCAGATAAATAACACTCCAAAATAGGCGCACGCGTTTAAAAGTACTTTCATCAAGAAAACATTTTGTAAGATAATTTTAGGGGGGGAAATATGAGCAAAAACTGAAAGCATATCTCCAAGGCTGGAGGGTGAGGGAAGGAGGGGTATATATGCTGTGAGGTGTCAAAAACAAAATTGTTCAGGAGACATCATGACAGAAATTGTTGCGTAAAACTAACAGAATGAGCAAATAAATAACCTTAATTATGTTTACAATAAACCACATCTTCGTTTTGGATTTATAAAAAAATCAAATGTGCCTTATCAAACCCACCATCAGCATAGTCAAACCAGGAATCTGTTGGCATAGAAAATGGAGGACCACTAATTGCACCAGTGCTAATTGGAAATGAGGCTGCATATGCCATTCTATTTTTCACAGGATCTATGCAGATATATTCATCCTCTGGCCCAAAAACATGCACTTTTTATTACAAAATACCTATTATTCTTTCCCCTAAAGGCGTACAGCAGCATGCTACTATAAACAACGAAGAGACATATTCAAATCCTAGGAAAATTGTACATTCTTTTTCGAGCCCTGTAAAAAAAAAAAAAAAAAAAAAAAAAAAAAAAAGTACACCAAGCGCAAACAAATTTACACCTCACTGACCAACTCTAGTTTCCCTCCCAGCAAACTACAGAAGGCCAAAAGTGTATGGTAAATGCACACGACCGATACAAAATCTGATCGCGTTCTACATATTCATAACTCAACAGCATATTCATATCTTGCATACAAATCATGCTATCTCCCCCATCTTTGCGCACGGGAGCATGCAGATCCTACAGCCTCATAATCTCCTGTTCGTGGTTAATCACCGACTACAAAAAAAAATTCCAGCAGCTGAAAACATTTTTGGACGAAGTTGAATTAGTTTTGGAGCAAAATAAACTTCAAATCCAGGTAATATAAGAGCGCAATAAAATAACGCTGAATATCTATTCAATAAACTTTACAGCGCGATTTCCGTGCACACACATTTACACTTAATTGAATTTAATAAATTGTGACTTTTTATTACAACATTGTTATAAGCAAAACAAAATAGCAAACAAAAAACACAAAAAACAACAACAGTAAAATAAACTGACTACACACCTTCTTGAAAAGAATACAGCAGGAGTAAAGTTACCAGCCACATGCCATAAATAGCAGGTATATTTCTCAGGAATGTTTTGCAATCCCGACGTGTGCACTGTGCAATATTCGGCCAGGCGAGGCTCCGTGCAGGAGTGGTGACGATGCTCCCCGGCGATCTCTCCAGCCCTAGTCCCGGACTCGCCAGCGCCGAGAAGCGGGGAAGACTTTGGTCCCGCCTCTCGTACCCTCCCCTCCGCGGGACCGTCATCCGAGCGGCCCCTCCTTCGGTAGTCTAATGGTGCGGCGAGATGGAGAGGTGCTGGTGCGGGGCCAGAGAGAGACGCGGCGAGGACGGCGCGCGGAGTTTTGTTGGTGGGGGTGGGTTGAGTGCATCAGGGAGGACAGGACTTAACATGTTGTTGTTGTTGTTGTTGTGAGCAGTCCACGTGGCTGGAGACAGCCGGGGCATTCTGTGGCACTCAATGTTACCATAGCGCACCTGGGAACTAAATGGCTGCTTTTTACGCACGGCGGATCACTTTTCGCGATGACAACGGCTTGCCTTTTACCGTCAGAAATCTTTTATTGATGCGACGCTGATGAGAAAAACAAACAAACAAAAAAGAAAAACAGTTTAAACCTTGTCCGCTCTCCCAACTTGATCTACTTTGCTGGTTTTAGGCACTTTTTTACAGATCAGGGAGACCGCGTTAAACCATTTAAGACCTGCGGATCAAGCTGTTTTAAAGTTCGTGCAAATGTTCCGCGTACGTTCTTTTATGCTCACTGAGTGACACCCGTACGTCCTTAGAGACTCCGCACGAGACCCTGACACGGTCTCTCTATGCGTTAATGTATGCGAATGAAGGAGAACGCGTGCTTTCAGAGGCGCACCGAGGAATGTCTGAATCGCCGGCATTGTTCCGCGCTCAAAATGAGAGGAATGACATGTGAGGGGCGTATCGTGTATTGTCTCGAGTGGCGGATAACGCTTACAGACCACCCCGGCTTTATCGCTCTGGTGACTATAGTGTCTTACCACACCACCCAGGTCTGCAAAAATAAATATTTATAATAATAGATGTTATTAAATAGCGGAAATTGTAATTGGACAGCATTGTTAAGCCCTCGATAAAACAAATCTGTATAGCATTTGACAGTTTTTGTATGTGGAAACTGGCAAAGCCTTCTTAAAAGGAAGAAAGCAGTCTAATGGTTTTCTATGGATTATTTTGACAATGATATGTAACAATGCCAGAGTACATGTCTGGGTGTAAAATTACAGAGTGGCACACTACCCCCCAGGGCAACTTAAGAAATGACAACAATGTGTAGAGTGATAGTCTGCTACCAATGGTTACAGTGTTTGGCTTGATGGTTCCGCTTCAGTGCTCTCTGGCTTCACACACCCACATCTAGTTCGGGTAATTATTGAACTGTAACGTGCTGTACTGCTATTGATTACAGGCTATGTGCTGCCCTGTCAGAAAATCAACCGATACAGAAATCCATCACACTGCCATGTGATTCTACACATAATGACAGCGATGTATCCTTACCCAGCCCCAGACACAGGCTAAGCCTGGACACTCGGCCACAGAACAGTTCATTTAAAGTCATGTCATCCAGTTATTTCATTTAAATGGAATAATAATTAGTGAAAATATGCTTTTATAGCATAACTTTTCATCCTGGAATTAAGGGGAGAAGGCATGGGTACATCACATCTACATTATGACTATTCTGCTAAAATTCTAGCTAACTTAGTTCGTACACAGAAATGTATTTCTGCAAAATCAGAACATCATTTACAAAGTTGCATATTTTGGTTAATTTCATTATGTTTTTCAGCTAAAAATATTATTCTTAAAAATTTACTTTTGGTAATTTTGAATGTTAATATATATTTTTTTAATATTAGTTTTTTTTTACATTATTTAAACTTAGTTGAACACTTTTGGCAGTCCTCAATTTGTTACTTTGGCCCTGGGACAAATCTTTTATGGGTGAGTCACTTCTATCTCCCAATGACTTTGTTAAACCATAAACTGTCTTTGCAGGTCCCTAACATTATAACTGTCAGGTGAAAAATGCTGAAATTGTACTTTTTAGGAGTAGAGGTATCTGACACCAGGGCAGTAACTTCAAAGATGCTAATAAGATAACATGCTAATGTGTACCTTTGAGGGTTATGCCCAAGCTAAAGGTTCACTTTTTGCACTTTTTTTTTTTCTAAAAGTGATGTGGCTACAACATTCCTCAACTACCCTAGCTTTGGGTATTTCAAACAAATCCCGTTTGAAATGAATAACCAAAAAGGGTAAAGAACAGCAGCACATACGATTTTAAATGCATATGACACTTTTGTGTTATGGGGTACAACTCCTGACAAAACACCTTAGGGCAGAGGTGCCCAGAGTTCATCTCTTGAACCAGCTAATCAAGTTCTAAGTATATTGGTAACTTCCAGGCAGGTGTTTTGAGGCAAGTTGGAGCTAGCTCTACAGAACAGTGGCTCTCCAGGGCCCCTGCTTTCCTTTTGGTGTAACTTTTCCAGTGTCGTAGTCCAGGCCAGGTCATGTGAGTCCAAGTCAACACTGAGTAGAGAGTTGGGTCCAAGTCAGGACACTGTAAACATGACACTGAGTTCTGTAGTCTTGGACCATCCAGGACTAGAAAGAGCTGTTTACCTGTTTTACACATGTTGAAATGATCCTGCAATTAAACTCTTGGATACCTGAGATTCAAGACACACCTTTTCCTGCAGTGGTTTGTATGGAAAAGAATAAGCAGAGAAGAGAGCAGCTGAGCAGATCAGCCGGACTCTTTGTTTCCTACTGAGGCCTCTTTCTACCACTCATCTCAACTCAGTTATGTAACAAGTGGAAATATAGAAGATGGAATGCTACCCTTACCCTCCCACACACTTATGGAGAAACACACACACACACACACAGAAAGAAAGTACAAGCCACGCTGGCTAAAAGAAATCTAGATACTGTGCATATATGTCTACACAATGTGCATCAGAGAGGAAGTGACCACTGACTTGTAGGCAAGCAACTACTGCTGAAATCATTGCTAATACAAATCATCTGCATCACTCTCTCTCTCATCTGTTGCCTGGAGAAAAGCAGAGAATGAGAGAGAGCAAGTACGCCAACAAGGAAAAGGAAGGAGAGAGAGCAGAGACGGCAGAAGCGGGTGGGCTAATGAGAACGGTAATGCTAATATGCAGACAATCAGAGTCCCCCTCAGGCCACGGCTACATGGTAGAATCATATTAACGCTAATGTATCTGGTATTAATGCAGAGAGCCCCCTCCCTAACCAAATGCCTACAAGGTCACTGAGGGTAGAGGGTGGTAGCGGAGTGGAAAGGAGGGGGCAAGGGTTGGCGCCTTCCCACCTCAGCCATACTACGCAGATAAAAAGAGGGCACTAAATGCTAGTCTTCCGTAATGGTGGCTAACGCACCCCGTTTCAGTTCCCCCTGCAGCACGGGCTGCCTATTAGAGTGCTCTATGCAAACTAGCGCCATGCAGATCCAAAATGGCGGCCGAGGAGGCCCAGATGGTGAGCTGCTTTGGTTTAGTGGTGCACGGCTTGCCCAGTTTCGCTGGAGCTGCACTGGCGCTAATTAGCCAGCCTGATACAGAACTGTACGCCATGTTACGCTCGCCAGCATTAGTCAAATGAGTCAGTGAGCTGCACCAAGTCAGTCGGCTGAGGGAGGGACCCGTGCATCTGCGCCTGCGCGCCAGTCTGTTTTTTACAAGACCAAATGTTTTTATTTCGTAATTTATCTTTTTTTTTTTTTTGCATGCTGAGGAGGGGTTTGTTTTGCGTTAGCAGAGATGAGACTGTTGAACCCAAGCTTTTGGGATAAATTCGGTGTATTAGAGGGTGGGTGTGATTGTGTCTATGTTCATGAGGGAGTAAGTGAATGAACGTGTGTAGAGACAGGAGGATATTTCTGGATTTCTCCCTCTCCCTGCAGCCTGTTGAGGGGGGAGAGATCGGGGGGAAGAGGAAGGTGGTGAAGCGAGACGTCAGGGGGGTGTTAATTTATTCAAATGAGCAGGGGAGGATAATGAGAGAGAGAGGGAAAGAAAGAGTGAAAGAGGAAAAGAGAGAAATGGGGGGTTGGTTGTTTCGCTTTGCAAATCTCTCATCTCCTGATCTTCCTCTTTCTCATGTGTTTAGCTTACAAGAATTCCTCGCCATTATGGACGGCAGAAACAGTGTAGCAGGAACTGGAGAAAAGTCAGAAAAAGGTGAAGAGGAGAATATGTGGATATGCGAATAAAATCATGCTTATGCTGATTTATGAGTCATTCGTAAAATAAAAAGTCAAAAAAAAAAAAAAAAATACAACAGATTTATCTTTAAAATGTGGATGATCATTCATCATTCCGATGATGAAAGAATTTATCATCAGAAAATGATGATTATACCTCGATTAATGACCTAGTGTATGATCTTTAATATCTTTGCAAATCAAATTAATTGAAGTATTTTTATCACAAAATGGAATCTTTCTCTGGCTGAGGTCAAAACGGGATGATTTTTTCCCTTTTTTTCCCTCTGGACTGGGTGTGTATGTGAGAGTGAGTGATAAGGATATGCAGTAAATTTGAATTAATTAGAATACTTACTGACATCTAGTGGGAAAACTGTACAATGCAGACTCTATCTATCTATCTATCTATCTATCTATCTATCTATTTATCTATCTATCTATCTATCTATCTATCTATCTATCTATCTATCTATCTATCTATCTCTGGAATACCCATTCATCGTTATTAGGTCTTGGGTTTCAGTCTGGGCTCCAATCAGTTATCTTCTGCAGTACGAAGTTGTTTCCATCCACAACACAAGTTTCCATCCAGACCTGTGTGTTTAGATTGTATCTCCATTCCCACGCCAGAGTCGCCCCCCTCCAAATTACCAAAGCCAAACAAGCAGATTTATTTTCACTACAAGTTAAACCAGTATATCCTTAAGCTCTAAGCAGGGGTGTTAAAAATGCTGACCCACTGCAACAAAATCTAGTGCACTGATGTATACCCTTCAGGCTTGAACACTGCTCTGTGTGTGGGAACCTACAGGTACTGACCCTCTCAACATTACGCACACCTGACAGACCCCTATTTACACTCCATTCTGCAAGCTCATTGAGATGTGGTCCCTTCAAAACTGCAACACTTTCTTTAAGGTTACAAATACATGTTTCAGCTTATTTCTATTTGCATAATTGTAGAAAGTCTTTTTTTTATATTATTTTTATATATATTTTATTATTTATTTTTATTATTATTATTATATGCTAATGGACTCTTTATTGTTTTCTTGATATCTATTGTGATTGGAGGTATTAAAGAGAAAATTCTGTCATGGTGTGCTTGTTCCAAACCTGTATGAGTTTCTTTTTTGTTCTGATTTAGAAAAATAAATAAATACATATTATGGAAGTTTGTGAGTGTGTTAACTACTTTAATGCACTCAAAATAAAAACTGTACTCAATTGTACTTGCTTCTGTGCCCCAGTTTTTAGTTTAGTAAATTAGTAGAAATACGACTTAAATTAAACTAAATTTGAGAACCAGAACTGACTATTAAATAATGAAAAACAATTATATATATATTTATATATATATATATATGCTGTCAAACGATTAAACGTGATTAATGAATCGCCTCCAAAATAATGCATATCTAAACACCCACATATACAGTATACATTTTGAAAGTATTTATATGTATATACACTGCCTTCTAAATGTTTGGAGATGCCCTAGAAAAGTGGGGTTTTTGGACAATATTGGCATGAATGCTTTGTGCACTGATAAGGCACAACACAAACTACGAAAACATATTTTTTTACATAAATTAATCAAATATCCACCATTATTAGCTACTCCAGCTCTGCAGAATCCGGGCATCCAAGCTGTCAGTTTATTCAAACATTGACTTGATATATTACTCCAAGCCTCCTGAAGGATTGCCTAAAGATGATTCACACTGATTGGACACTTTTAATGGACATCACGGTCCAGTTCCTCCCATAGCAGCTCAACTTTGACATGTAAATATTACCATTATTATATTTGCCAGGGGTGTCTCAAAACCTTTGGAGGGCAGTGTATTTTTATTTATATTCTTTTTTTGATTATATATAAATAAATTTAATTTACTTAATTAGATACATAAATAATTTCAATTTATTTAAATACATACATGCATGTGTTTATATTTATATATGCATAATAAATACACACACACATATATAGGAATGCAACAAATATATTTGTGCTGTTCAAGTTAAACCATGCTGACTTTTACTGCAATGCGAAAAAAGGCCCATTAAGCCTACCTGCAACTCAGAGCGGCTCCGTCCACAGTAATGCTGCTCCACCCGAACATATCATTGACATGTGTGGATCCTCTCAAACTCCATCATCTCTGCATATTGTTGTGAGTTTGGATTTATTATAACGTTCATCTGGGAATACAAACCCAATTCTAAAACATTTGGGACACTGTACAAATTGTGAATAAAAAAGGAATGCAATAATTTACAAATTTCATAAATGCTATTTACAATAGAATATAGATAATATATCAAATGTGGAAAGTGAGACATTTTGAAATTTCAGGCCCAATATTGGCTCATTTTGGATTTGGAAAAAGGTTGGAACAGGTAGCAATAAGAGGCTGGAAAAGTCAAATGTACATATAAGGAACAGCTAGAGGACCAATTTTCCACTTATTAGGACAATTGGCAACATAATTGGGTATAAAAAGAGCCTCTCAGAGTGGCAGTGTCTCTTAGAGGTCAAGATGCGCAGAGGATCACCAATTTCCCCAACACTGCATCAAAAAATAGTGGAGCAATATCAGAAAGGAGTTTCTCAGCGACAAATTGCAAAGCGTTTGAAGTTATCTCTGTGTGCAAGGGTTAAGGCCGGAAAACCATAGTGGATGCCTGTGATCTTCGAGCCCTTAGACAGCACTGCATCACAAACAGCAATGCTACTATAATGGATATCACAATATGGGCTCAAGACTACTAGAAAACATTGTCGGTGAACACAATCCACCATGCCATTCGCCGTTGCTGCCTAAAAGTCTATAGGTCAAAAAAGAAGCAATATTTAAACATGATCCAGAACCACAGGTTTTCCCTGGGCCAAGGCTCATTTAAAATGGACTGTGGCAAAGTGGAAAACTGTTCTGTGGTCAGACGTATCAAAATTTGGAAAACTGGGACGCCATGTCATCCGGACTAAGGAGGACAAGGACAACCCAAGACGTTATCAGCGCTCAGTTCAGAAACCTGCATCTCTGATGGTATGGGGTTGCAAGAGTGCGTGTGGCATGGGCAGCTTACACATCTGGAAAGGCACCATCAATGCTGAAAGGTATATCCTCCCAACCAGATATCGTCTCTTTCAGGGAAGATCTTGCGCTTTCCAACATGACAATGCCAGACCACATACTGCATCAATTACAACATCATGGATGCATAGAAGAAGGATCCAGGTACTGAAATGGCCAGCCTGCAGTGCAGATCTGTCACCCATAGAAAACATTTGGCGCATCATAAGAGGAAGATGCAACAAATAAGATCTAAGACTGTTGAGCAGCTAGAAGCCTGTATTAGACAACATTCCTATTCCTAAACTTGAGCAACTTGTCTCATCAGTCCCCAGACGCTTGCAGACTGTTGTAAAAAGAAGAGGGGATTCCTCACAGTGGTAAACATGGCCTGTCCCAACTTTTTTTTAAATGTGTTTATGCCATGAAATTTAAAATCAACTTTTTTTCCCCTTAAAGTGATACTTTTTCTCAGTTTAAATATTTGACATGTCATCTATGTTCTATATTGAATAAAATATTGAAATGTGGAACTTCCACATCATTGCATTAAGATTTTATTCACAATTTGTACAGTGTCCCAACTTTTTTGGAATCGGGTTTGTACAACATGCGCCATTTCATTAGATTTGCAAGGTAAAAAAAAACAACAAAAAAAACTA
This sequence comes from Enteromius radiatus, assembly GCA_032357445.1. NCBI lineage: Eukaryota > Metazoa > Chordata > Actinopteri > Cypriniformes > Cyprinidae > Enteromius > Enteromius radiatus. The sequence continues at coordinate 1,721,071 of JAUCMS010000025.1, forward strand.
CACAAACACAGGAGAATACATTCTCAACATGCTAACAGTTCATCAAAATAAATGCTCAAACCTTGGTATGAGTTTACACGTTTTGATGGCCACATAGCTATTAAAGAAATTATGTGGCTGTAGCATTTCTGTCATAAAGAAATGGCTAAATAATACATATTAATTGTAGCCTACTGTCACGGCTCCGTGTTGAAGAAGGTAAACGACGACAAGGCAGATACTCTTTAGGAGTTTTAATTCAGGAATACAGGACAATGAACAAGACACACGAACTCAAGCAACGATAATAATCCGACGAGAGACAAGACAAACTGAACAGCTTAAATACACAAGAGGAAACTATGAGCAGGTGAAGACACAGGCGGGGCGAATACACAAATCAAGACATGACCACAGGACTAAACCAAAATACAAAAGACAGGGGAGAACATGAAACGTGACATTTTTATTGTTGTTATTATGTTTTTATATGTGCTTTATAAATATGAAGCATTTACATTCAAATAATGTTTTATTAGTTTCTATTATAATTATATGTATTAATCTCAAATGTGCTTTTTAATTATAAATGGAAAAGAGCATAAAGTTAACCCATAATTTATGAGAGCAATTTTTGAAATCTAGGAGGAGATGACTGTGGGATAAATGTAAAAAGTATCAGGTTTTTTCCTCTGACATACTGTAAAAAATAATGAAATGCCATTTTCGTTTCTAAATGAGTTTTTCCACTGATGTGATTTTACGTGCTTATCAAAAAAAAAAAAAAAAAAGCCAAAAATGTGTCCTTTTATACATTGAAGAGTTGTTCTCTGCTTACATAAGTGTTATGAGAACAAGGTATAAAAAAGAAAGAAAGAAATGTCATTACATATACTCTGCACTGATTGAATTGAATTTTATTGTTCCTCAGTGTTGTACTGATAGCGTCTCATTGAGATGAGTCTCGGAGCTAGCTGATGTCATTTATCGTGCCGTCTGCTCACGCATTCCAGATCGCTAACACACAATCAAGATACCCAGCATGCAGTCTGGTTTTGGTGGTCCCCGAACCTTCAAGAAAGCACAGATTGGTTCCAGCTCAATGGATCCTCCCCATTATTTAATGTATTCCAGTCTATTACCACTGCTTGCTGTGACACCTCATTCCTTTCCACCAATATATAAGAGGTCATTCAATAACTGACACCTCCCTTCCATGCCATAGTCACATTTCTGTTACTGTTTTGGCATGTGTCACAGCTGTGAAGCACAAATTCAAAGATATATCTGCTGACAGAGATTTCCCTCATGAGAGGCACAGTAAATGAATTCCTCTCGGATGCCAGACAGATCTGTCGAAGACTATTGATCACGCTACAAAACCAGCCATAAAAATCTCGGATGACAGAAAAGATGTTAAGAGTATTTCATGTTGTAGAACTTTTATGGAGGGTGAATTAGGGTAATTGGGGCACCAAAACTCTGATGTCTGCATTGTTTGCTTGAACACAAGCACGTTCCGGCTGGGATTTCATGGGCCTGATGTCAAACTAGAGTGGGGACGGTTGTCAAAGAAAAAACTATCCCAAAGGTTGGTGACATGAGATTTTAAGAAGGTTATTGTTAAGAACTTTTGTTTGATATTTGTGATGGGATCATGCATTGAAATCTAGCTAGTATTTATTGATTTACTTTAGATTTTTTTAGATTGATAAGTTTTATCATATTTTTTTTTTATTATGCATGATATATCAGTATCATATGAAACTGTAAATGTATTTATTTTTGTTGGTGCACTTAAAAAACATGAACTAAATCAATAATAAATATATAAATTAAATTTAATAAATAAATTTACCTACAATTTCTGGGTTAAAATAATGTTTATCTTTTTAAATATCTATAAATGCATTTAGGTTGATTTAGTGATGATAAACATTATTTTTGTCTTGACTAAAACCAGTTCATTTCTTCTTATTTTTCTTTTTTTTTTTTTTTTTTTTTTTTTTTTTTTTTTTTTTTTTTTTTTTTTTTTTTGTGCCATATATTAGTTCTGTGTGATACTGGTTTTGTTGAGTTTACATTATTAAAAAAAATAAAATTGTTTTATTGTTTGTTTTAGTTTGTGTTTTAAGAGTCAGTGAATTTTACATTAAAGAAATATACCGTATCACCTAAAGCTAAACTAAAAAGAATTATATAAAACATAAAAGTAATTTTGTTACCAATATTTTTTCAAAATAACTTCTTTTGTGTATGACTGGGGAAAAAAAGTAAAACATGAGAATTAATAAAAAAATAAAAGATTATTTGCAATTTTGAGTGAACAATCTCATTGACATTATTAGTCTGAAAATCTCAGATTTATATTATATTTTTAAAAGATATATTGTGATTATATATCCAAATATATCCAAAATTATATTTTAGTATAAAAAAATGTATTAATTTAAATAAAATAGCATAGAGTTTAACATAGCACTTTATTTTATTAGTTGCTTATTAGCATGCATATTACTAGAATATTAGCTATTTATTAATGCTAATTAAACACATATTAGTGCCTTATTCTACATCCCTAATCTTAACCAATACCTAAACTTACTGTTAATAAGCAAATTAAGAATTTATTGAGGGAAAAGTCATAGTTAAAAAGTGTAATCTATTCTAAACTGTTACCGAGTTTAAACATCATATTTTATTATCATTGCACCCCTTTCATTTTTATACAAGATAGTCTCAGATCAAACGCAGACAAGGTGAGAAAAAGCATCCTGACAGTCTCAGCCGCATCTCATTTGCAGAACATAATTGTTGTGACATGACAGTGAGTTATATAAGTCACAAGTGCAATATACGCCCCGGATTCACCCTCCGTTCGCACGGCTTCTCAGAAGTTCTCCCTGATTGACTCCTGACCATCAAAAACATTTTTTGTTTTTTTTCAGAGCCCACAGGAATGGACCGTTGTTGTACAGCTATCAGTTTCTCCGCCGTCTTCATCTGCAGCGGCAGCAAACTCTTTTCATTGAAATTCACAGCCTTGTAGCGGCTGATTAATTTTCCATGTTGTTGTGGTGCTCCGTGTTGCTTTATTTTAAGATGCAGTGCAACCTGCTTGCTGCGGATCTGGCAACAAACAAGACAGCTTCCTCCAGTTGGATGGGAGGTGCAGAACTGTCATGGAGCAGGTGTTTAGGGAGTTCAGCTCTATTCCTTTGACTGCAAACAACTGTACCCTGGGACCTTACACATGCCACTTAACATTCACACGGTTCAGGACTCATTAGAGACCCGGCAGCCTGGCTAGGGACTGTGGCATCTGTAGCGGCGTCTAATCTTTATGTCATCAATGTCTCAGATCAAACGCTGCAAGTGTTAGCTCTACTTCAGCATTAGGAAAGAAGGAGAGTTTGATGTAAGTGTATCTTAACCCCTCCCTGTTTCTTCTGCAATTTTTCTCTGTTTAGACGGTGAGCTTAAAGAGAAACCAGGTAGTGGGGAAAAAAGAAATATATAACTGGGTTGTATAAGGATAAAGAGAAATTGATTGCTGTGGGCAAAGTGAGCTGTGATTGCGGCACAATTTACGCATTTATATGTCCTGCAATTGTACATTTCAGAGAGCTGGTGATGATTTTTTATTTTTTATTTTTTTTCGTAAACACGCACACACACAGATACAGCATTCTTTGCTGGCTCTCTTGGGGAGATTCGTATAGCAGGCAACAGGACTGTCAGAAGAGCATAAGAGAGACAGACACATGAGGGAGATGGGGAAGACATGCTTGAGAGACTCCATCTCTTTACATACACACAATATGGACTCCTGACTTTAAAGATCTGTGCCAGTAGTTTCTAGCATTGCACAGCAATTAAATGCAATTCTGAGCTAGAAAAACACAACAAAAACATTCTACGCAAGTTACAAGAAAATATATAGAGGAGATTGGGGCGTTTTTTTTTGCATAGATCATGTAGTCTTCAATGAAAATAAAAAAAGAGAAAAAAGATAGGACAGAAGCTACCAGCAGAAGCAAACTGTGACAATTAACACACCAGTAAAAAGTATGGAAACAAGATTTTTTAATATGTATTTTATGTTCATCGAGGCTTCATTTATTTGATCAAAAATACAGGAAAATATTTAATTGTGAAATATTATTGTGATGTAAAAATATACATTAAAATCTCATTTATTCCTGTGATGCACAGCTGAATTTTCAGCATCATTACTCCAGTTTTCAGTGTCACATGATGCTTCAGAAATAATGATATGCTTATTTGTTATCAGTGCTGCAATGAAATGCATGTTGGAATAAACAAATAAACTAACAAATAAATAGAGTCTCATTACATATCTTCATATATATATATATATTGATTCCAACAAGCATTTAATTAATAAATTGTATTATTATTATTTTATTTAACTAACAATTAGTTTTTTATTTTAATTTAAGAGGGTTTGCAACTCTCTGCTTAAGGCCAATATAAAAAAGTAATGCTAGAGAAAACAGATTTGTGTAAATGGTATTATTAATCTAACCTAGATACTACAGTTGATGTACCAAAATAACTAAAACTAAAAGTTGCATAAGAATTAATACAACATTTGTATATATATATATATATATATATATATATATATATATGAAGAAGCACAACAAAATCATGCTAAAAAGGTAAAACATGAGAATAAAAACTCAAATTCAAAGTATTACTAAAAATGATAATAAACTATAATAACTTATAAAGTAAGTATAGCATAAATACATGTCTTTGAATGATTTAAATACAAAACTAACTCAAAGTATTTAAAAAAACTAATAGTTATAGTAACTCTGACACACAGCTGATGACAAGAAAGTGCAGTGTGACAAAAAATAAATAAATAATAAAGATCCTAAGTGTGTGTGTGCGCATGTTTTTAACTTAGCTGTATTTCAAGAAAATGATTTAAAATATTTTTCCTCACTGATGGACCCCGGTAAAACATTTGCAAAATGCTTCACATAATTACAAATCGCAGACAAAACGTATTGAGTTCCATGCGACAGTGACAATTTCTCTGCCTTTCAAGTTCATTCGACACTCCATTCCTAAGTCTTGTCAGCCTTTATCTCAGCAAACATCAAAATCCCTATACAAAAAAGGAGAAAATGAGCTATTGATTTTTGCACTAACGCTTTTTCTACTTTCCACTTTCTCCCCACAGCATTATCATTCGGGAGTCTAATTGAAGGTCAGAGTCGGTTTCCTTGTCAAAGTCTGCTTCCTGACAGTCAGCCTGGCTCACAACAAAATGAATTATCTTGGTTTAAGCATTCTCCAACTAAAAATCTCAGGCAGTTTCCACCAAGTAATACTCTCTTACCCTCTCCTCTGCGGGGGTAGTTAACAATACGTCAGACTGGCTGAGAATTCAGCTTTATTAAAAGTAATTTGTGTGCCTGTCAAGAATAATAAAAATGTCAATTTTTACTGTACTCCTGAATGCGTACCGTCCTGCTGAATGTCTGAAGAGGCCTCATTGGCAAATAATGTCACATGTCAAGAAAGATTGCTAATGATTTGTCTTAATAGAAAGCGGTGGCTTTGCTCACCCACACATCAGTCAATATAGAAATAAAATTGATTCACATTTGTCAGTTTAACAGGAGAATTCACCCATTTTCTGGCTGTGGCAATCAGTCAGTCTGAGGCCTGTTCTTACATGTGCAAATCCTGCCTTGGGTTTCTGCTAATATTAAGAACAATCTCATCCAATAAAACTAAATTTAAAAAAATTAAATTAAATAAATGCTAAATTAAATTAAATTAAATAAACCAAAATTATATTTATTTTGTTTTTCTTATGCCCCATGTTTTTAGAGCCTGTGCTCCAACAAAAAATGGCTCTATAGGTTGTTTGTGCAAGTACCAGTGTTGTTTTTGACTACCATCTTAGATTTAGTCTTAGTCTTAGTCTTTTGGACTAAAATGCTTATTAGTTTTA
>JAUCMS010000025.1:1739315-1751385 GCA_032357445.1 Enteromius radiatus
TAATATTACGACTTTAATCTCGTAGTTTCGACTTTATTCTCGTAATATTACGACTTTTAATCTCGTAGTTTTAGATTATTTTTTTTTTGGTGGCACTAAAACGCCGTTGTAAAATATGGACTAACCAACCTTTGTTAAAGGTTTTAAAAAATAATAAATAAATAAATAACCCAACAGCTGGATTAATCCATGTTTGACCCAACTTACCATATTATCACATATGCAGCTTTTTAATCGGCTGCTCTGCGTGTTGTTCTGTTAATGCATCTGCTTGCAATGGCTTTAACCCTCGTAATGCATTAAAATCTGCATGTAGTTGTATATAAATATTACTATTTTCATTTAGTCTGTATTCTATATAATAAAATGCATCAGAAGCATAAAATATTCTAATTACAATTTGTAAGATCCCTGAAACCACTACACAGATCTGAAGAACAGAAAGAGCCATACAGCTAGTCCATATTTTCAAGCACAGCTATATTTGTTTTTAAGAAAGGTCCTTTGCAGACCCTTAACATTTCTCTCGGTTCCATCAGACTTTCTTAAGGATAGTGCTTGTATTGATTCTCCTTCACAATCCATATCTCACGAGTAATGATTAACTTTGAAGAGAATGTGACTCATAAAGCCTCAGTCGGGGCAGTTTGCTTTTCAATTCTATATGCAGATCTTGTCAGACAAACAAACACTTCAGGTTCATGATATTAACTTTTACTGTAATGGTTTGCTCTAGGGCACAGTGGTTTTGGCGTATTGTTTATTTTTTGCTAACCTTTAACCACCGCACCACACCACCCACGGTTACACATACTGACGAGTGACAAAAGCTTTGTAACATCAACAACTCAAAATGTCACCTTGACAAATAAGAATCTCTGGTATAAAACATAAAAGCAAATTTTGCCAAATTTTTAATTGAAAAATGCATGCAGTGATTTTTTTAAATGTCAATAGTAATGTTACCATATCAAATGTACCCTGAAATTATTTCATTATTTTTATTGTGTTGTATTGCATGGATCACGCCCCAAAATTATTAACTGCAATAAATGCATTTTTCTACAATTTGTAAATTTAAATAAACCTATACACAAACAATTTATGTGATTTTAAGTATGTTAATATTTAATATTAAAGATATTGCAATCAATCCAATAAATTTTCACATGCTAAGATGACGCTAACTGCTACCATGTGTCCATTAGACTTAGTTTTGTGTTTTTAAAAATGTTTATTTCAATTTAAAATGATATATTTACAAATGTTATTGGCTTATATTGACTCCAAAATGCTAACTTCCTATCCTTTTGCTATTTAAAGTGATTAAACAAAAATTACCAAACTTATTTAATTAAAAACTTGGATTATGGATTACACTGGCGTCAAAATTAAAAACTAAAATAATAAAATGCAAAGAGTGGAAAGTTCATTAAAATAATAATAATAATAATAATAATTATATATATATATATATATATATATATATAAATTCTTGTGATGAAATAAATGTTTTTTTCCTTAAGCTCAGTCAGTAAAACATTAAATATTTAATGAAGAAAAGGCCATTTTTAAACTGCATAGAGGTTTCTGTGAATTTTGACAAAAATATGAGCATAACCTAACATGCCCCTAATGTCCTAAACCTCAGTTGTCCTGTCATGAGTGATGCATAAACCAATAAAAACACAATTTTAGAAATTCTGATGTTTAACACTCTGCATAAATCCATAACAGTTACCATCTTAGCTCACCTGTACTGTGGAAAGCTCCTCTTCCTCCTGAGGTCTTGACTACTGTGAGAATGCGTCTTAAGTCCAGGTGTATTTCATCCCTCTACCCCTCCCTGCCTCCCAGAGAATTCATAAATCTGACCCTAACGCCCAACCATTCTTTGAAATGCATTTATTAGCCCATAAACACCGGCCTTCAAACTATGATAAAATACCACTGAGCCCAACCTTTGGAGTCATTGCCCAAGGGAAGTGCAATCACATCACAGTATAAAACACTGAGAGTGATTGTGGCCATATTCTGTCTCGATTTTGAAGTAGACTATAAGCAACGGACCTCAGAGGGCTCTCAGACGTCGATAATTGACTTCAGATGCTCATTTCTAGTCAACAACATGGTACAAGATGCTACATTGCTGTCAGATCGATCACGCTGATGGATAACCAAGTCCAAATGGTCTTAAATAAAATTTTACCTGATGTACTGAAGAGAGCAGTATTTTTCTGGCAGGTTATAAATGACCTTTTTAAAAGAACCAGAATAAGAGAGATTTACTGAGGCTTGACAGCTCTGTTTAGATGCTTCAAAAAAAAAAAAAGAAGAAAAAAACAAATCCACACACAGATGCCTGTGTCAGACAAAGACTTTATTTATTTCGAAGCACAAAGAGCGGCCATACACAGCAGCTGCACAGATATGAGACGAATATGTATTAAATTCCTCTAATAGCGAAGCATCTGTAGCGTTAGACTGTTCTTAAATACATGTGATTAATATTCTGTGAAACGCTTCTCTCTTTATGAACTGACCTACATTTCTATAGCTCTCATAGGTTTATCACAGCAAGTGATGTGTGGAAAAACAGCACACGCACTCACATACGTACGCAGACGCACACAAATGCAAAGGTTGGTCTCTTTAGAGGCCGACATTTTGGTCCCATTGAAAAGTGTTTATAAATATGAGTGATATTAAAGCGTTAGTTTGCCCAAAAATCAATATTCTTTTATTGTTTACTCAACCTCATGTAATGTGAAAGCCAAGTTTCCCATAGTCTTGTGTAGCCAGACTGACGGCTGAAGGTCTGGAATCCGTAGTAGCTTTCATTGGCTAAGACCCGCCCATGAGGCCGCTTGACTGACATGTCGCACAACCAATCACAGAGTGTTACGTTTCAGGACGTGGAAAGGTTGCCTGGTGTGTAAATTCTCAGATGTATTTTAAATGCCTTGAAATTGTAATATTTCACATACTTATTAAAATGCATTGTTTAGTTGATCCTGATAAGCATTTGTTGTCACAGTTATAAACATGACGGCTTTCATCTTTCGTAAGGGAATTTGCCATCATGGCTTCTTTGTTTCTTGGCAGAACGTTAAAGAACACACATGTCTCCTGGAAATCCTGTATAATTCACCAAATCCGTCGACAACTTCAAAACTGCTGAAGTGTTTCCACTTCTTGTGCCATATGCATCAGACATCATATGAGCTACTTTGATGATAGCTTTATGGTGCTTTTTGTTTGCACCAAAGTCCCACCCAATTAACCATGGTTTGACTACAAATATTAAAATTTTTATTAAAAACATGGTTACTGCAAACTAACCATGGATTTGTTCCATAAACCATAGTTTAACCACTTTTACCACAATAAAATCATGGTAAATTGTCTTGAAGGCAATTAATATTTAAGGCCAAAGTATACTTTGTTTTACATGTTTGTTTGTTCACAATTTAGTTTGCCCACTAGGTGGCAACACCAGGCTTATTGTTTCACAGGCAAATTAGAAACTATGAATTTTTGTTTTTGCTTATAACTTTTACATAGACTTAGGATAGACGCTAAACAAGAATGAAACTTGCGTATGTGCTTACTGCGTGTGTTCACACACTGATAAATTTTTGCTGCACATGCGCTAGTGTATAGATACTTTATGCTTTACTTTACTGTATGGAAACAGCTAATTGGACATTCAGCAAAATATCTCCTTTTGTGCTCCACATAACAACCACACCAATCTTCTTTGTTATGTTTAATGACATGAGGGTGAGTAGACGATACTAAAATATTTACATTTCTGGGAGAACTATTCCTTTAAAAAAGTGAATACGTAGGCTACAGAAGACATGTGATAGTAAAGTTAAAAGACGCAGGTTTGTGGCACTATGGTGAAGTGCTTCTGCGGTCTCGCTCTCAGGCCGCAGACGTTTAGACTTTGGGTCTGAATGGGGGCTTTGAGCTCGGCAGTGTTGCAGCTGATCAGAGGACAGTGGTATAGCGCCTCCCGTGGTACAGTGGTTGTACTATATTGTTTTTGTGCTTGGTCTGGGTACAATGATCGAAAGATTGTCAGGAGGAGGAGCCCTGAATGTGGGCGTACATGCGCACACACACACGTACACGCATTCATACAAGCTCTACAGGTCTATTAATTCTCGCGCACACATGCATACACCGTATATTCAAATATATATTCTGCATCACATATGAATCAATACTTACTTATATTAAATACTTTAAATATGTGTGCATATAATCTATACAATCTACAAGAGAAAAAACAGCAGGTGTGACACAAATGACAATAACAAGTGGTCTCACCAATAATAACAGCAACAGTTATTCACTGTTGGACGTTAAGACATTCTTTTTTTTTTTTTAAGGGACAGTTCAACCAAAAATTACAACTATAGTGTTTGTGTTCTTTTTTATTTGTGTCATTATATAACAGGGGCTACATAAAGAATATTTTTGAAATGATCTATTTTTGTGTTCAACATTAAAAAAATAACTGCATACAGATTTGGAACACGGATATTCATTTTTGGGTGAACTGTTCCTTTAAACGTCATTCACAAGTTCGGTTGGGGAGGAGCCAAAAATGTTAAGAATGATCTGCAGAAAGTGGCTAGTTTTGCTAAAACAACTCACTCAAGACGGACTGTTGCAAAAGAGCACAGACGAAAAGACGGATACGGTTACTGTTAACGTGACAGGACTAGAGGTCTACGTACAAGACACTGGCCCATTAAAAATCCAAGGCATAGTCGCCTCCCCCCCAAATCTCTGTCTCCTCGCTATCCTCTCATAGCCATGGTCTGGAATCAGCTTCATCAGCATCCTCAGCATCAGTGAAGTCGTTCAGCCACAGCTATGTGTTCAACAGCACTGAGAAGAAATATAGCCGCATATAATACAGCAAGCGTTCTGTCATTTCTGATTCCATAATCACACTTTGATAAAGACTAATAAAACTATATACTAATAAAATAATAATACTAATAAAACTTGATAAAACTACCTGGTCTCATGGCATAAATGTACTTTGGTGTACTTTTTCGCAAGACACAGAAATATGTACCAATACGTACATGTTACTGCAGTTAAAGAAATATACACTAGAGGCTGAGTTTCAGAGAAATGAAGAATATCATTTTATGACAATATTAATAACAATATAAATTTTATTAACAATATTAATTTATCGCCACTCAGTGGACATTTCTCTTTGAAACGGTGATGAAACATGCAGTAAGGTACGTAAAAACGTTGTGGCACAAAAAGTGCACAGAAGTACATATTTTTATGAGACCAGGCTGCAGACAAATCTCTGTACCTGGACTGTTTCAGTTCTCTGCTTTAGGGGTCTCCTTGACTTTATGAAAAAAGAACAGCAGTTAAAGATTGTTCTTAAAGATGACCAATGTGCATCACAAGAGATAGTACTGAATCTCACCCTTGGAGACCATGAGGTTCTCTGCTTGAGCTTCTTCGTCTCCTGGAGCCCTGAGAAAATATATAGTACAAAGGAAATCATAACCAGTAAAAACCCATGCAGCACATGACTCAGAATCAGAAAAGCTGTACTGGACTAACCTGGGCTTCTGGTTGATACTGCAGCGGCATCTGCGGCCTGCAAGGTGCACACAAGCAAAACGATTTAGATCAAATGGAGGAATGTCAAACCATACAAACGACCTGTCAGGTTTTATTTTATGATAATGACTGGGATAATAATCCCTTACATTTGTTATTGTTGTAAACCGAATGAAATGTTGATAGCAAGCATGTCTTCTTTTATATCTCTGCCACTGAGTGTCACATATATTCATGCATCTCTGTTCAATAATACAACTTCATCTCATGCTCAGTTGAATAAAAGCACTGCTGTATAACTGTTATCTATTGTTCTCTGAGCTCTTCTGTTATATACTAATTTCTGCATGATTTAAGTTCTGAATTAAGTTAACGATGAGTTAAAAAATAATAAATAAAAATGTTTCTTACTGAGAATAAGGAGCACTCCCAGAGCAAACAGCACCACAGCAAACGCCAAACCACCAATCCTCAAACTCTCATAGTCTGTTTGAAAAATAAAACCAGTTAGCCACTAGATTTGCTATATACTTGAATCATTGTCTGTCATAGTCATTTATTGGATTATTGCATTTACGCACATACAGCCTTCTGGTTACTAGCCCTGAACTTTCAATGTCACAGAACACCCAAGGCCAGTGTGTGTTTTTAGTTATTCGGCAAATACTTAAATGCAATCTCCAAAGCATTTTTCCAAAGAAAACCCCTGGAGCAATTTGGGGTTAAGGTACGTAGCTCAGCTGTAACTGATTTCCCACCATCCATCCTGAGTGTTAAGCTGAATTTTGTTTCTGTCAAACAGATCACCAGCTTGAAGGCCCCAGAACTAAGCTCTGTACTCGTAACTCATAAAATAATCTGTCTGAAGATTGCAGGTTTTTTGCTTCTAGCAAATTCGAGGCATGATTTTGTAATTGTGGCCTCGCGTTTAGAAGTGGCATGCCTCTAGCCACTTTCCAAAAGAGGCCAAACCTGTGTAGTGCTGAAGTGGTTGTTAATGTCTGGGCAGCCAAAGATCTCTGGAGCTCTGTCAGTTAGAAACTGGCCTTTTGGTTTCTGCCCAGACAACTGCCTGTCTGGTTGAACAGCTTGATGTGGTATCTGCAATTGTAATTGTCTTATCTTTCTCTTCTTTATAGTGTTATCTCGAAGTATAAGAAGTGCGATGTGATGCGATGACATGTGATCCTCGTTCAACCACATATTTGATTGACAGGTCCTTCACAGCTGCCCAAGATTCATCAAGACATATTAGTGTTTACACAACAAATGCGATGGTGGTCACATGCTGCAAATGTGGTTTGAGTGGATACCAAACATTTTGAAGCACATTTCGACCATTATACCTGCTGTTTGAGAAGTATGCTCCTTGTTAAGCTCCATAATTCTTGTTATGTAAGTAAATACTGAACTGTGTAAGCTTTAGTAAATGTTGATTCTTACCGTATTCAAATGGTTTCAATCCCTTTTCTGTTCCATCTGATGGAAAACAATAAGAAATCACTCATGAAGCCATTAGCTTACTATACATACATAAGGTGAAATAGTAATATGTAGTGATGTGGTGATTTAAATAAAGCATAACTTGCCTTGGACAGTAGATTCAGACAAATCTAAGACAGAAGATCAATGCAGAGGCAAAAACCCATTATGAGAAAGAGAAAAACAGAGAGGAATCATTAGTATCATGGATATTCACAAAAACATCCAATATCTGAAACAAGATTTCAGTGTTGCATTATTTGTTTGTGGTGGGTGTTTTTGCTTGTTGGGAAAGATCACAGAGCTCTATGCTAGATGAAGTATTGGCAGGAATATGACATTGCCTAATGAATGTGTGATCTGATTCTGCCATAATAACAGGGGTTTTTGACAGGGTCAATACAATTTGACTTAATCGATGCCTGTGAGACAGAAGGGAAAACTCATAATGAGTAACATCTTGATTTGTCTTCACTGTAGCACTAAAATGAGTTTTAAAATGATTTTTCAAGCAGTCTAGGATGTGACTTATGCTGCTAAAATTGTCTTAACTTACACCATATCTTGTTTCCATAGAGTTGATTCCATACTAGACTGGAATGAGCTTTTAAAGAGTTTATTAAATCAAACCATCTATAAACAAGTCTCTTTATATAAAATCCAGAAGTGGATAATTTACCAGTTTAAGGTATTTATAGCTTTATTGCTCTATTGATCATTTGACTTTTAGAAATGAAATTACATATTTTCTCTTTGTATTCATCCGCGCACAAGGTGGCAGGGAGAAAACGAGGTCAGGAATTTTTGGATCACAAAAACAGGCAATGAAAAAAGACAGGAAGTGGACACGAAAACTGAATGCACAGTAGAATGAACAAAGTGTGACAGTCGCCTGAATGAAGAGGGGTGGGAGAAACATCACAAAAATGTTGATGAAAAATAACATACTTATAACAGAAGGAAGGAAGAAAGAATGCAGGGAAGAACAGGACAGTGATGAAGGTAGGATGGATGAATGGAAGGAAAAATGAAGTGATGAAAGGGACAGTGAATGATGGATGGATCCAAGGAAGGGAGAGAAGAAAATGAATGATGGATAAATGGATTGATGGAAGGAAGGAAATGACAGTGAAGGAAGGAAGGATGGATGGATAGATAAAAAGGACAGTGAAGGATGGATGGAAGAAAATGGCAGTGAATGTAGGATATATGAATGGAAGGTAGAATGAAGTGAATAAAAGGACAGTGAAGGATGGAAAGATGGATGGATGGATGTAAGAGTGAAGGAATGAAAAGGACAATGAAAGAAGGATTGATGGAGGAAGGAAGGAAAGAATGAATGAAGACAAGAAAATGGATGGACGGAAGGAAGAAAGAAGGGACGAAAAGGACAGTGAAGGAAGGAAGTGATGAAGGATGGATGGAAGGAAGGAAGAATGAATAAAGGGAACATAATGGCAATAAAGGAAGAAGAAAATGACAAATGCAGAGGCGAGTTCACAAAATGACAATACTTTAATCGTCCATCTGGTGAACGAACAGACAGGGTAGTTCACACACGACAGACTGAGGCAAAACAGAATGGGTTTTAAACTCAGGGAAACACTCAGGGAGAAATGAAAACAGGTGAGGAGCACAGGTGGATACATCCAGACTAATTAACTCATCAGAAACGGAACATGACCAAATAAGAAAAGACACAAGACACAAGGTGAAACCAAACTCGACAGAACAGGAAAATATCAAACGAAACTAAAACTGGACAAGGACAGACAGCGTTACAGAAGGAAGGATCTATACAGGAAGAACCAATAAATGAAAGATTTAAGAATGGTAAAAGGAGTATAAAAAAGATGGGAGAAATTAAAAGAGGAGGAAAAAATGACGGTCAGTAGGAGGCGATGAGAGGCTTTCGAATGTACATCCTTTGTTGGGAAATGACTGGTCAATTACCGTTTTGAGATCATGTTTGAACAGGATCTTTAATTTCCGGCAATTTTCTAAGATGAGACATTACCAGCGAATTGACATTTTAATGCTATGCGTGAACAAAGCATAAGATCCAGATGGACATGTACAAAGTCAGGACACACTGACATCTGCTTTAGAAGTCTGCTCTGGACCAATTCTAACATTCTGAAGGAGATGATGCGATTACTCCACACTGCTTTCTGTTGGTCAGCGGGTGAAGTTTTGGGACCAACTTGAACCAGCTGTAGAAGGAATGGAAAATAGAGGGAGAAAAGAATGGAGGGAATATTTTGGTAGGAGTGTGAAAGAAAACCACATGAAAACGAGTCTGATTAATGTGATTAATTACTCTGTTTAATGGTGAGCGAGGAGCTTGTCAACAAAGCTAAAGGATACATTTTTTACCAGTGTAGAGAGCTCTGTGTGTGTGTGAGAGAGAGAGTATGAATCTGGTGCATATGTGCTGGCACATTCATGTGGCCTAATTGTGGATGGGGTGGAGTCTCCCAGAGGACTGATATAGATGGGAGTGTTTTTTAAATGGATGCTCTCATTTCACAAATGAAGTTTGTTTGGCAAAAGCAGGACAAGCAATTCACAGACATGTAAAATAAATAAACATTGAGTCTATTGAAGAACTATAGAGAGCACACACACATAACACGTGATTCCAGATTAGAGAGGTCGCTGATCAAATTCTCAGTTAAGAACTCTAGGATGGCACTAATGTGTCATGTCATGCCTTTGCCCCATGCTTTTCCAGTGATTTCCAATCCCAGTAGACACAAGGAGCCTAGAGTGAAATGGAGGGGGCACTTACCCGCCACATAGACTAGGAGGGAAAAAAGGAAGACCAGAACAGTTTCCATGGCAACTGCAATGAGAAGAGAGAAAGACAGTGAGAAAGAGATTGTAAATAGAGTGAGAATCGGTGTTAGTGGGTTACATGCTTGCCACCTACAGAAAGACTAGAAAGTTCTCACAAGCTCACATTAATTATAATCATGATTATGCTCTTTCCTTGACTGCCATGTTGTCATTGTACCAGTGCAATATTGAAAGAGCACATTTAGAAAGCCTGACAACAGGTTAAATTTAGACTTCCTGAGTCCCTGTAGAGTCATACATTACAAAAACACATCTTGTGGTTATTTTTCTGCCATTTTATGAAATGGCTGGGTCAAGCAGTCATACAATTGTTTCACAATATAAAAACAGATACTCGTTAAGATTTGGGATCTGTATGTATTTATATACTGTATGTACAGTACTGTGCAGGTGTGAAACAATGCTGTAAAAAAAGAATGCTTTCAAAAATGAAAGTGTTAAACATTGCCATTGTTTGGTCTTAAAATGCTCACAGATAATGCATTTTTGTAAGACATGTTTCTAAAAACTCTTAAATGTCCTAAATTAGCAAAGGTCTAGTCCTGGCTTAATCTAATTCCTGTACAGGAAACCGGCCCATAATGTAATCGAATCAGAAAGCAGATTCTTAATAGTTGAGTATTCAGCCATTTGGTTCTACTTATACCTGAGATCATTTACTACATAGATACAGTAGCAAGGGAACGGGTAGAAAGTGCACATTTTTGGTGACCAAACCTAGCACCATAAGAGGATTTCAGCAAGAGTAGTGTAGAATAGTTTCATATAAGTTGGCAATGAAAATTATCTTAACATATAACACCCTTAACAAAAAGGCTTCTTTAGATTCATCCAGATGATTTGTTGTTCCGTTTGTCTTGACCAATCTATCATGGCTGACTGAGTGTTTTCAGCTCTTTTATGTGTGTAACAACTGAAACAACTCCACACAAAAGACTTCCAACATGCCTTTTTGCATGACAGAGGAGACGGTACAGAGTGCGGGATTCTGGCCCAGGCTTTTATGGAGTAGACATGACTCTGCTATCCTTTGTGGAGCTTTCAAAGAGGGTTTGGGATCATGGCCGATTGGAGTGTGGTGTTTTTACGAGCGTTTTGAAGTGGTGACCTCTGCTTTGAACTGCTCGGTTTTGTCACTAAGGCTCTAATGCTCTCTGTGTTCAGGGTCGGAATTAGAAATCACTCCGTTTGGATCTGACCGCTGCTTTTCCTGTACTCTCCCAAACGGTGACTACGGTGTGTACATCATAAAAATCACACACTGAAATTTAAGATGGCTTAAGTTCAGAGTGGAAGACTAACATGGTGTGTTTAAAGTAACAATAATACAATTTAAACAGAATGTGACAGTAAACTATATATGTATTTTTTTTTTTCATTTCATATTATATGCAGATATTTACATATGTCTCTATATAATTCATGCAGCTTTATTTTAAAATAGTGTTTTTGATTAGATAAATAGTAAATTTACCTATAATTTACCCTTAGCAACAAACCATGTCATATTAATAAACCTAACAAACCTTCATGATACATACCTAAATAACTTAACTACCTAGATATCATTGATATTACAGTGAATTGGGAAAATTTAAATACGTGATATAGCAGCTCTAGTAAAGTTATCTTCTCCTTCCAAATAGACTGCTGCAGTAATGACATATTTTTGTGGGCCAGCTCAGAAGTTGACCATCAAAAACCAACTATTGGTGTTTGTTTTATTGTTTTGTTCATCAAGCATAAATACAACCTACATAAGCTATTAACAAACCACACCATGTCACATGACCTCAACGTCAACATCACTAACCTTCTAATAGCTTTTTTTGTTATTTAAAAACGTTTATTTGCATTTTTGATTTAAAATAGTTTTTAAGAGTG
The DNA here is from genome assembly GCA_032357445.1 of Enteromius radiatus. Classification (NCBI taxonomy): domain Eukaryota; kingdom Metazoa; phylum Chordata; class Actinopteri; order Cypriniformes; family Cyprinidae; genus Enteromius; species Enteromius radiatus. The sequence continues at coordinate 1,751,154 of JAUCMS010000025.1, forward strand.
CTGTTGTGAATCTCTCGTGTTCACATACAAGGTTTAATCCTAGTCCTAGACTAAAATGTAAGTCTGAGTTGTTTCAACTCAAGAGGATTTGTTTTGTTTTAAGATTAACTGAACTATGGCTTAATCCTGGTTTAGCCTAAGCCCTGTCTATGAAACCCAATAGGGTCTGGCTGCAGACCTGCAGCTCCACTCTCACACCTCCACTCTCACACCTCCACTCTCAGTCACCCAA
>JAUCMS010000025.1:1751485-1768299 GCA_032357445.1 Enteromius radiatus
AACGCATATATTATGTAAAGAAAAACTTTTATTTTGGATGCGATTAATCGCGATTAATCATTGCCCAGCACTACTATAAATAGATATAAATAAATAAATACAAAGACTAATCGGGGTTGCAAATGAGCAGAACAAATGAGGGAACAGAATGAAAACAAACACACAAAACATAAACACCGACTGGTGCGGACTGGGAAGCTCGAGGATTTCACACGGCACTCCTGGGCGTGAAACCAAAACCAACTCATGACACGGCTCCTCGGACCTTGATTCGGGGATGGCACCCGACTGATGCGGACTGGGAACTGCAAGGATTTCATTCGGCACTCCTGGCCGTGAAACCAAAAATTAACTCATGACACGACTCCTCAGAGCGTGATTCGGGACTGGCACCCGACTGATTAGCTCTGGCAACTGGGACTCCCACTCTGACCGATATAGACCGGAGTCCGTGGGTGACTGGATCGGCCCACCCAGCCTACACTCTTGGACTGGATCAGGAATAAACGGACCAGAATCTGCGGAAGATGGCGTATCGTGGCGCTCTCTCCTCCTGGGTCCGAACCCAACCCAGGCAGGTGTCCCAGCTCAGGTCAGCCCTGTGGTGTTCGGGAGATCCACGGGGCGGTGATATCCCGCGCCAATGCGGAACGCCGCCAAAGCTAGTCCCCTGCGCAAGTTCGTAGAACGCCTCAGTGAATTCGAAGAACGGGAGGTCTTCAAGTGATGAGGGTGCTGAATCGTGCAGCAAACGCCAACTCCATATTTTGGTCAGTCTTTCTGTCACGATCGGTGATGTCACGGCCTCGCTTCTCAGCGATACAGAGAGCACAGAGACAGAAGTTCACTCACAATGAACATTTAATAAAGAAAACCAGGATACACGCAAGGCTGACGAAGGTGCTGAGACCAACGCGGACAAAAAACACGAACATCCATTTAACGACTGACACTGAACACAACACAGAGGGTGATATAAATACAAGGACTAATCAAAGACAAAACACAAGACATGGCTGGCAGCAGGTGAAACATTTTACCTTACTTTTATATTTTACAGCTTAAAATCTGTGGAAGTAAGCAACATGCTAGAACTACACTTCACACACAAGTTTGACTTCAAAATGAGCTGTCTTACTGTCTCTTTTGCCTTTTACATTTTTTTTCTCTGACTTTCTGTCAAAGAGTGCTGTACAAACATTTGTTATAGAAGGACAAAGTCGTTTGTTCTGTGTCATGGGCAGGATGTTGCTGGATTCTGCCAGCAGTACGACAGCTTTCATGGGTCATTTACTAGAACATTAAGCATTGGAGAGCCATCGACAAGAAAATGACACGGGGTAGAGCAGATTAACTGCCCTTGACCACAGGAAGGATATTTATCCTTCTTTTCAGTGTTTCAAGAAATGGATTGTGTCACAATATTTTTTAAATGGGCAATTTATTTACCAAATCACGACACAGTCATTGAGCTCAGCTTTCAAACTTGTAATAATCTAGCCATCACTCCAGCATGTGACAATTCCAAACTGGTTTCATAAAAATATGTACCTCCACACACTTTTTGTGCAACGCCGTTTTTTCGTACTTCACTTCACGTTTCATCGCAGTTTTAAAGTGACCCTGGCACATTTTCGTTATGTTGATATAGTTATGCATTGCGGCGGTTCAGAATTGAAATATCTGTGGACTGTGGGACCTTGCCATTTCAGCTTCCTTTTACTCAGATTTGAACTGTTTTGTCGAACGATAGTTACATGGGATTCAAACCGGAGCTCCTTGCCTCTTAAAGGAATAGTTCATCCAAAAATTACAATTCTGTCTTCATTTACTCACCCTCACATAGTTCCAAACCTGTATAAATGTCTTTGTTTTGCCAAACACAAATGAAGATGTTTTAAAAAGGTTTGTAACCAGGCTGTGTTGGTCACCATTGACTTCCATAACAGGAAAAAAAAAATACTATGTAAATCAAGAGTGACCCAAAAAATCCTGGTTACAATTATTTTTTTAAATATTTATTTTAGCAATTTAACGCTGCGTTTTCACCTCGTTTGTATTGGGATTTGTGATTAATAAAAAATAAAAATAAAAAAAGAAGTCTGTACACTTGATTCAAATTTCGATATTGTGTCTGTGAATATTAAACTGTAAAAATAATAATAAATACAAATCCTCATGTTCTACCAGTTTATTTAATGATCAGAAAACATGCAACACAGAATCTGTGAGAATATATATATATATATATATATATATATATATATAGAATTCATTTTAGATGTTGACATTTGGAAAAGCTGTGCTTGTTAAACCTGCCCCTGATGGATTGGCAGTAGCTTGTTGCCCTACAGTTTCAAGTTATATAGTGATTTAAAGCTGTATATTTGTAATGCTGATGTTCAGAATCATTAGTTTTCAAATATACCAGCATATCAATATTGTTTTGCACAAGTATATGCTTTAATATTTAAAACTCTGTAAATGTGTTGAAATTTTGCTGCCTCTAAAGTTAATTTATTTTCTAAGTATTTTGTGTCTCTCTAAAAAGTTAACCAAGGTACGTTTATGCCATGAGACCATAAAAGTAAGACAATTCTAGGTCTTTTTTTAAGTCATCTTTAATGTCTTTAAGTCATTATGACTTAATGGATATTTGTTCACCCATACGTGTGTCTTTACACACAAGAAAAATACTAAACTAAAAATACCAAACAACCCTGCTGCTTCTCAAGCCTTTAGAGCCAATCCTGCCATCACCACCCTGCTGTTAAGTAGGGCATCATCGTCTCAAAATGGTGTCATGGTCAACTTGTAAAGGGAACCAGGTCATTCTGAGAAAATGTTGTTGTCAGGACTAACTGATGAAATTAATATAATGCTGCTATTACACACTGCACTCAACTAACTCAGTTTAGCGTGTTGGGCAACACGTATGGCCATAATACAATAGAGTTACATTTAACAAGTATGCAAATATAGAAAAAAAATGTAAAAAAAAAAATGACTACTTGGGCACACAAATAAACAACAACAAATCGTTCTAAACATAGATGTCAATAATGAATCAATAATGTTCCTGCCACTGAATTTAAAAAAAATAATAAAGTAGGCTAAATATATAGGCTAATGGATAGGGATTTGGACTTGTAACCCAAAGGTTGTGGGTTTGAGTCCCAGGTCTGACTGGGATTGTGTGGGTGGTGGAAGTGAGTTCCCAGCACTCTCTCCACCTTCAACACCATGACTGAGGTGAGACCCTTGAGCAAGGCACCGTTCCCCCAACTGCTCCCTGGTTGCCACAGTGCTCTCGGTGTGTGTTCATGGTGTGTATGTGTGGTTGATCACTTCTCACTGCTGTGTGTGTGCATGTTGGATGGGTTAAATGCAGAGCACAAATTCCAAGTATGGGTCACCATACCTGGCCACAAGCCACTTCACTACAATTCTGACTTTTTTCAGAATTGCAAATTACAAAGTCCAGTACCAAGAAGAAAAACATTATATATATATATGTTCTCAGAATTTAATTCTATTGACACAATTCTGACTTTTTAAACTCAAAACTGCAGAAATGGGCTTCCATAACAGACTGACAGTTTGTCTAGAATGAAAAAAACACAACATGGACCAACGAAACACCCCTGTGACCTTTATGCAGATTGTTGTTCTTACAGTCTTTGTTCTTGTTCTCCTGTGACATTTCCACTCAAAAATACATATTTGACCTTTCTGACATCATATTTGAGGAAGTGGCGTCTCTTATCAGTGTTTCCTTTCATCTGCACTTACAATACACTGACCTTGTGAAATGCAATATTTGACCTTGAGACATATTGCAGACAGTGGTGCTACCAGAATTACATACTATTACAATTCTATAAACCACAACTACTATTTGACCATTGAAAAAGTCATACAGTTTACTTTTTTAACAATATTTTGAACATGGGACATACCAGTGTTTGAATTAATGGGATTTTCTGTCTGTAGAGTAACTATATTAAATGCAATTATGTCCTATGTACTCATTAGAGCCAACATTTTACAATTTGCAGTTACAGCAGACCTCTTGGTTAGATGTCCAAACATAAGAAGCAGCAAATAAACCTAAACCACAAGGAAATGATGGACATCTGGGAAATGATGTTTTTAGCTACCATCTTGGATAACCTCATAACCTGACAATCAAACAAGGCAGCAGTATCACTAAAGGCTATTACAAACCTTCTACCATGTGATATAACAGGGTATTGTGGGTACATTGTAAACAACAGACACTGTCTGCACATCAGCTTGACTCCTCCCAATGGCAAGCAGTCCCTTCAGGAGACTTTTTAAAATTTTGCAGTATATTATTTTTCTTTTGCATCCTTTGCTTTCCCATGTACCATTTACTAAATGCTATGTATAAAGCATATGTATGTGATTTATTTATTTATTTATTTCCCATTTTCTTGGGAATGCATAACCTTAAGGTTGGGATCCATTTACTCTGCACCTTTTAAACTAGTTTGTTAACTCACAGACACCGGGACACAAGACTTGTCTGACATTAGTTATCAAACACAGCCTCTGACCTCAGCAGACATATCGACAAACAAAATGCTATAGTTAGATGCACCAATTCATTTCTCCTTCAAAGTAAAAGCCTCCCCAGTCGGTCGCTGACCCGTGTAATTCACCCTTAAAGTCAATTGAGACTATGTTGTTGGCCACAGATATTTCCTGTGCTCCCAGGAGGACAAAAGGAAGACTGTAAATGAGAAATAAAAACATAATTTACTCTCAATGACTGTCATATGGATTATGGATTTCTATACTGACGAGTAGCAAACACAAACAAACAACTGCCTGCACAAACTCGCAGGCATTGGTAGAGTCAACCTAGATTATATAAATGCATTTATTTTTTACTCTTTAGTTTTGATTACTTGTATTATACTGTTTTTGAGTGTCACATTTTAAACAGAAGAGCATCTTATGTAAGACACCAACCACAGTCACAGACGAAGTGCATATGTTGTGCTATTTTTGTTTGATGACTGATTTCGTCATCAAATACAGCTTGATTGTGTAAGCAGTAGTTACTAGACCATATGTCAGAAGCTGAGAGAATCTGACCTCATTGATATGACTCGCGCTATGAATGAGAGTGAATAATATCATCAACAGAGCCTGGCTGAGAGCTCTCATGACTAGGTGTAAGAGGAGTGCAAGTGTTTATACACATTTATTCTGCCAGAACTGGAGCAGTTTCTCACCCCATCTAATTAGCTCTCTTTTTTACACGCTTTAGGCCCACTAAAAACACCAGCTAGGAGAGAAACATCTCATGCAAGTTGCTATCTCTATTTTAGACAGAACGTGTTGGAAAATATGGAGCTGAGATCAATATTTATTTTCTTAGATTTTTGTACAAAGTGGTAATGTGATAGTTTTGTTGAAGGAAATGTATGTGAACCCTTGTATTTACCCATATTTCTGCATGAATTGGTCATAAAACAACCAAAACTGTTATGATAGCATGGGGTAGTGCAAACGGGTACTGCATGAAAAATACCACATAACCACATAGTCCACATGACACAATTACATAATGCTAAAATAATCTCCTGGTCTCATGGCATAAACGTACCTTGGTGCACTTTTTGGCGAGACATGAAGTGCGCACCAATCAGTATATATCACTGCAGTTTCTCTCCAAGGTACTCCAACACCTTGTTGTTTCTTTTCACACAAATATGTGAGTTTCGATTAATAAAGCGTGATTTTTGCAAGATTACTTGATGAAAAGTATGTGTCTTCAAGACAATATTTATATGTTGGGAAATCCTATGAACATTAGCATCACGCATATACATTTCGCATCTAGAAGAAGAAGACGACAAGATGGTGCCACAGATGGCAGCCTCTGTGTTTTGCTCTCCATTTTTTGTACTGTTTGTTTGTACCTGTTTTTTGTATCAGTTTTACCAGGGATGAACTGCTGAACACACCACACAGCCTTTCACCAGATTTAGCTTATTCGGACGTTTTGCTGAACGAATAGTTAGCGGAGCGGCGGTGCTGATCAAACGTTACAGGACGCGCAGACGGGCGAAGCGAGCTGGCGTGCTCATGGCGTGCTCATGAAACTCAGACAACAGATTTCGACCTGCACTGCCGAGCATTCATCTGGCGAATCTCCACTCTCTACCCAACAAAACGGACAAATTCATTCTGCTTTTCCGGATAGATAAAGATTTTTCTGTGTTTCACGGAAACCTGGCTGAACGCCGCGATGCCGGATAGCGTGTTAAGTCTGATCACAGACAGCATGTTACATGTCTCACCAGGGACAGTAATATTTTGGATCACTGTTACACCTCAATTAAGGATGGATATCGCTCCATCTCCAGAGCAGCTTTAGGACTTTCTGATCACTGCCTGGTTCATTTTATACCTCATATCTTCATCTGCTAAACCTGCAGTAAAGACCATAAAGAGATGGACCATCAAAACAAAGTGGTCATTCCAAAAGTGGCCTGATTGGAGTGTTTTTGAAGCTGCCACCAACGATCTGGACGAGCTCACCGAGACTGTAACATCATATATCAGTTTCTGTGAGGATATATGCATTTAACATTCAATAACGACAAGCCATGGCAAAACTCAAGACATCTTTGTCAGGCCAAAGAGGACGCCTACAGGAAAGAGTCTTGTACAATCAGGCCAGGAACACACTGAATAAGGAAATGAAAGAGGAGCTACACTAAAAAGTTGGAAGATCAGTTTATTTCCAGCTACAAGAGACCATCCCCCAGCACTGAGGCCAATCAACAACTTGCTGAAGACCTGAATGAGTTTTACTTTAGATATGAAACCCCACACCCGCCCAGAACATCTCTTCACTCAACCATTAACACCTCCATCAAGCCCCCTCTCCCCCATATCTGCCCTTTAGTTTAGAGAAGATTATGTGTGCCAGGTCTTCAGGAAGAACAAAAGAAGAAAGGCACCAGGCTGAAACGGTCTGACTCCAGCCTGCCTGAAAACCTGTGCTGAGCAGCTGGCCCCCATCTTTACACAGATCTTCAACAGATCTCTGGAGCTGTGCGAAGTCCCAGCCTGCTTCAAATGCTCCACCATCATCCCCGTCCCAAACAACCTGGAGCTCAACACGCTCAAAACGGTGGAGATGATAGTGGACTTTAGGAGGAACCCCCCTGCTCTCCCCCCAATTACCATCATGGACAGCACTGTGGCAGTGGAGTCATTCAGGTTCCTGGGGACCATCATCTCCCAGGACCTGAGTTGGGACACTCACAGGGACACCATTGCCCAAGGCCCAGCAGAGGCTGTACTTCCTTCGCCAATTGAGGAAATTTAACCTGCCACAAGAGCGTCTGAAACAGTTCTACTCAGCCATGATTGATTCTATCCTGCGTACTTCTATAACCGTTTGATTTGGCTCATACTTGGCAATAAAGCTCTTTCTGATTCTGAATCTGATTCTATATACAGTAGACGGAGCACAGAGATGTACTTGAGCAGCAGGCAGCCATATTGCTATCGCTGCGGCGCAGTTGGGGGAACGGTGCCTTGCTCAAGGGTCTCACCTCAGTCATGGTATTGAGGGTGGAGACAGCGCTGGTTATTCACTCCCTCCACCTTCAATCCCTGCCGGACCTGGGACTCGGACCTGCAACTTGAATCTGTGTTTTAGGGTCACTCAGTGAACAATTCTCTTTGAAACTGTGGTAAAACAGTAAGGCACATAAAAATATGTTTTGCACAAAAAGGTGATACGTATTTTTTATGAGACCAGGTTGAAAATAGCACAGTGTAAAAAGTAAACTTTCACTTAAATGTTTTATTGGTTCTTTAGTAATGCTGTGGTGCTAATTATTATTTTACTGCATTTTTTAAACACACATTTTTCTTTTGCAAGGGTGGGAACACCGACGTCTCTGTAATGTTTTAATTTTTTTATTTTTATATTCTGTCAAATTCGAGTGTTTTCTGGAGCATTCCAGAACATTGTGGAAAAATCCAAAGTGCACTTCTGAAGTTTTAGGCGACTCATCTCTTGTAACTATTTATGTTAAACAGTTGTTTTAAGCACCGTAGTATGCATGTACCATATAACTGTTATGCAAGAGTAAAAACTGATTATTTTAGTTTTGATGAGCACTGTTAAAAGGGTTAGTTCACCCAAAAATCACTTTATTTCACATATCCCGAACTGTTGGCAACAAACACCTCCTTATCATTGAAAGGCTTGGAGGGACCTTAATATAACTCAGAATAGATTTGTCACATACACCTAGGATGCTTCAAGCTAATTTTATTTTTTGTTTGAACTAACCCTTTAATTATACACAGAAAGTGTTCAACATATCAAACTTCAGAATAATAATATGCAGTGACTTGTAGGAACATATTTTAATGTTTGTTTGTGGTATATTTTAAAGTGGCTCAATTTATTTACAAATGCAAAACACAGTATAAAATTGATTTAAACATTTCTTGTGAATTAAATCTTACGTTATTTTTTGTATGAAGGGCTGCATGATTGACAAAAATCATAACTTTTTCGATTATTCCCTTGAAATTGTAATTGTGATTATTAATATGATTTTCATATTACAATTTACACTGACTGATGCTTATACCATTATTTGATGCATTTGCATGCCACATTTTTTACATAAACATGCTGAAAACACAACCTTTATTGCTTTTCTATAGTATTAAGCCTGAAAAGTAAATTATATATTGGATTGGTTTATTCTTTAAATAAATAAAAAAAAGTCAACACTATGAATAGTATTATAATGCATACTAAAATTAAAACACTTTAGATAACCTGTAGAAAGACAAAACAAATAAATAAATAAATAAAAAACAGAAAAACGTAAGTGGAGTAATTAAGTAATTAATTGCCACTGTAAACAATTACATAATTGTAGCATCCATAATTGTAATTGTGATAAGAAAATAGATTAATTTTGCAGCCCTATTTAGCTGTTATGCTTTTATAGTTTTTCCAATGTCAGCAGATATCACATTAAAATTGTTATTTTAATTAATTTATTTAGTATTATTATGATTATTGTTTATTTTATTTTTTACAATGTATCTATCATAACTTCTGGTCCAGCACAAACTGTATTTGCCATGAGCTTAGAATGGTGTGTCAATTTCCCTTCCCTCCCTTCCTTCCTCTGTTTTTATGTGCAAAATTATATCTGACCCCTTAGTGATCAACTAAATTGCATCTCTTTCATTTGGAAATAATGTGACAGCATAAGTAATAAGTTGACTGCTGAAATGCCTGCGGGGGTGTTGATAATGGAAAATGCTAGTATACAATAGACTGCAAAACAATACTGATACACGGTATACTATAGATATCTCTTTTCTTTTTATTTGACTATTTAAGGTGAGACCCTTCAGTCTTTCATCACAACCACAACGAGGGTAAATTGTATCCATGACAACAAAGCTTTCATTGGCGTGCTGCCAGACGCGCCTCTACCAGGGTGCAGAAATATTGCTATGGCAACTGTATTCGTCAGGTGATTACGATTATTAGTACAAAAAAAAAAACTGGCTGTAGTTTTAAAAGAGATAGTGATGCCAACCTAGAAACTGAAAACCGTTGTTTGATAAAGGGCAGAACAATTCCATTCTGGCAAATCGCACATTATTTGGAAACGCGATGGCATTCGATGCGTAACAGCACATCATATAAAATCACATAAACGCGAGACATAATTTGAATTTACAAATTGTAAGGGTACGAGTACACTTAGATAATCATTCAATAATGGTCAATAATGATCACCTTGTCGTGTTATCACTCTTAAGGTTTTTTTTTTTGTGAAGCCTACATCATTCCACTTATCACACTTACTAAAAATGGACATGATATTCTATTAATAATATCATATTACTTTGGAATAAACGACGGTTTTTATTAAGAAACATGTAAGCATTGACCAATCCGATTCAAATATTTCAGAAAGCACCGCGTAATGAGCACTTTAACTCTGCGCCCTCTGTTTATAACCTATCGATCAGTACCTAAGATAACGCGCTACCTGTTGTGCGCGGAGCTCAGTCGTGGTCATCGTCGAACCCCTCCCAACCTGTGGATTCCCTTCAGCACGCATACTAAAAGCTCATTTCCCCCCACTTTTTTTTTTTTTTTTCACGCACTGATACATCCCCCTCTTAGTAATTAAACTCTGATCCCCTCGCGCGCCATCATCATCATTTTCCCTTTCATTCCAGACGAAGAATTTCACACATTTGTATTATTATTAAACAAATGCATCACTCAGATAAAATAATATGTCAAAACAAAACGTAAATGATGCACGGAGGTTATGTAAATAAGTCAACGCTCTAATGAGGCAAAACGTGCAAAGCAATTCGGACACACCCTCGCGCAACAATAACAGCGCGCTGTGTCATTATACAGCATTTTATAGTCAACAAACTCCGAATTCACTTCTGCTTTGTGTAAACTCCATTATGCATCTCAGAATAAAACCCACACTGCCCATTTGTTTAATGTTTACATTACTTAGACTGATGATGTCATTGGAGTAAAAGCAAGGCTTGACGCACGTCATTCCAAAATACCCTCTTTATAATGAAGAAACATCATGCAACATTTCTAAGACTATAAAACAACAGCACACGCCCTAGTTGGATAAGTGACTTCATACCCTACCTCGTCTCGTCTTCTTTAAGGGTACTTGTAAGTGGATGGGCAACAGTGGGTCAAACGCTGCTTCACGATCCGCACGACTGTAGGGTCCTCAAGTCGTTTTTCTGTTAAGTGGATTATTATTTTTTGGCGGTTTAAGATGGAGCGAAAGTTATGAATGGATAAAATTCCACTCAAACGAGCGTTTGATGTTGTATAGCTGTCAACAAGGTCCACCTCCTCTTTTCTGATATAAATATTTTGACTGTTGGTTTGTCCCTTGTCTCTTCTCTCCCGCTCTCTCGGTTCCCGCCCCGCCACGCGCGCAATGAGAGACACCGCACGCGTTAGTCGCGGGGAGTGGTTGGTTGGTCTTTATAAGCATGTACAGATAAGTTTTCAAAACGTATCTAAAAGTATGTGCAGAGAATGCTTCAACACTGTTTGATTGTTGTTGTTGTTTTCCCGGCGTTCTCACAAATGCGATGCCTTTCGGTTGTTTCTCCTAAACAGCAGTGGATTATAATGCAGAGCAAACCGTAACGTTTCAGCTTCTCATATGATTCTCCTGAGACAAAGACGAGCATGCCAAACATTTGTGCTCTTAAATCTGTGCCTAAATTTGGATACCTAAGACCTGGGATTTCAAAATGAATATTTTCTCAAGACCAAATTTTCTTAACTAGCAACCTCATGGCTTTATCATAATGTAGGCTATATCAACAGCTGTCAGTTGTCATAATTGGGGTGGCTGTAAAAACAATGACAGGTAGGCTACACTTTTTACTTCAGTAAATATTTTTCTCAACATGAATTTATTTTGAAAGTCACTTGCTGCATAGATAAATAACTAAATGCTTTGGCTGAAAATGGCTCTGCTATTATATATATATATATATATATATTTTTTTTTTTTTTTTTTTTTTCTTGTCAAATTTAATTGCATTGTTTTAACTTAAAATTCAAAATGGAAATTCAAAATTAGACAGAAGTCGTTTTCATAACACAGGTCCTGGTTGTGGAACATTTTTATTGTAAAATAGTTGCCACATATTACGTGTTTACATATCTTACTTCACATTTTTTCAGCTAAAATTGTTGCACTGTAAATCTGAATGTGCCATAGTAGTTAAGGCCTAGTGAGATATAGCATTTTTCCTAGTTAGCCCCATTCTCCCCTTTATTCGTTTATTGCATTTGGAGAATAATGCTAAAACTGTATACATTTTTTATAAATATGGCATTGTTTATATATAAAAAAAACAAAAAACAGTATGAATCAGAAATAGAATAGGACAGGCCCTTCACATTTGATCATATTTTTATAGACACTGATTTTCAAACAAAATTAACACCCATTTGGTTTAAAATACATATTTTCAGAATACTTCCAATATTATTTTGTAGAATCAGTGCAAGGATAGTACCAAGGATACCAATACAAATAGCAACAAAGGCTCAGATTCAGCAGCTGTGCCCTGAAATTACAGTAAAAATGCAAAAGGAATAAGGAAAGCACAGCGACGGAAGGGGCCCACAAGGTCCTTAATGCCTGCAGCTCTGCTCTCCCAGGTTAAGTTGTTTTATTGTCTTCTTAATTGAGAATGTGGGATGAATAAAATATTTTTTCTTTGCCCAAATATGGCTACATATTGCATAATTGTCCCATGTCAAAGTGCATTGCTTTGTCCTTCATCATTTTCTGTGTCCAGGAATGGACATATACTGAAGAAAGACATCAGGGCTTCTCCATCTAAGATAACAAGATATTGACAATTTAAGAGAAGGTTATGTTATGAATTAATAAGCTAGTGGCCTCACGTTGGACCATGTTGTCCAGCTTACCTGCATCTTGTTGTAGATCCAGGGCAGAAGGCTGGTCACTCTGCTATATACTCCTGGTCTTTGTTTTTTTCCACAGCCAGCTCCCCAGCTCGTAATTCCAGCCAGATAAAAGCGGCCATTATTCCCCTTCCACACCAGCGGACCTCCGCTGTCCCCCTGAGACCAAAGACAGAGAGACAGCAATTCAGATAATTGTGAACAAGCATGCATAACAATTATTAAAAATGTAATATAGTAAAATACTAAATAAATATATTTTTTTATGGTTTTAACAAACATCCTTACTACAGGATTTTGACATTTTGCAATCTAGCCTAAACTTGCCCTGTCATAATATGGTCAAATTAAATGATATTTTTAAGAGACTTATTGGCGTTGCTCCTCCTGATGATATATTTTCCTGTTTTATGTGTTGTTTCATGTAAGTTGCACCATATGTCAATTATTTTTTTATTTGTATAAAACCAGAATAAATCAATGTCATGAGACAAAGAAGCACTGGGTGAGACTTGGCCAGTGAATAATGTATTTGCCTGAGGTCACTTGTGCTCTAGATGCTGAGGTAGACACACCTGACAGGAGTCCCGGCCCCCGTTCATATCACCGGCACACATCATATTCTTAGTAATGGCCCCATGGTACACTTGACTGCTGTTACACAGAGCCGTGTTGATGATATTCACTGTCACGTCCATAAGGCTTGTAGAGGCATGGTCTGTGAGGGCAAAGGAAACATTCCCAGTCAAAGGTTAGCTTCAAAAAATGTGCAGACTTCTAAGATACAATCAGAAATTTCAAACTGTACAGTAGTAATAAATAAAAATTGTTCAATGCATAATTTGTTTTATTTTAATGTTTTAAGAATATTGTATATAATTATATATAACGATCATGTTCTATTTTTACCTTCTGTACAACACTGTCCTGCTTGGTTAAATTATAAACATACATGGTGTTACTCTTTGTCCTATTTCTCTATGTCTTCCATTTTTAATCATTCTTTTCTTTTATCTGTCTGTACCTGCTCCCTTTTTTGTTGTCCCAAAGCCAGATGTAAAGCACTCTGATCCATCAGAAAAGGTTTGGTCAAATGTAGGAAAGCAAACGGGCTGCACAGTGCCTGGAATGAGAAGAGAAATCTTACTGTAGAATATTTGGAATATAGAGTTTAAGTCACATACCTTAATAACAATATTTGTAGTACTTTTATGGTCGCTAAATTGTTTTAAGGTAGGAAAGGCAGAGTGAATATTTTCATTTTAGGGTGAACTATTTCATAAAGTAAATCCAACTTACTAGAGAAAGTAACAGGACTGCTGAGTTTCAGTAAGGCAACATCGTAATCGTTGTTGTTGCTGTTGTAGTTCTCATTCACTATAATCCTCTTTACGAGGGTGGGGTTTTGAAGGGCACTCTGGGAAATAGTTCCAGCATAGACACGCCAATTTGCAGCGTTCTGCATTGAGCTGTAATCAAGAGAAAAAAAGAATGGTTGTTTAAATAAATGTATTGCTTTAAGCGTCCTTCAAAGGAACAAACATACCTGTAAATTTCAGCTGAATGCAGTGAAGGATGTTTTTGAAACAAGCTTTAAAACATTTGCAAATCTTTTGTTTTGAGATTTGGAGCTGATAATGATCTCGCCAAGTCATGTGACTTCAGCAAACGAGGTTTCCTTACATCATAGTAATGATGGTTCTGTGATGCCATTGATTTGATTTTTTAATCAATGACAAATAGTATATATTTTATGAGGTGGTAAATTTATTGGAATTCCCACAAACACATGTCTACTATGTGTTTTTATGTGTGTTTTCGGTAACTTAGAGTGACAGAGAAATGAGCTGCATGTCATCTGAAAGTTTACGATTTAAATACTCTGCTCTCCACCCAAATTTCAAAGCTGCTGTCGGTTGATGAAGGTCTGATTAAATAACTTGAGGCTCGATTAGATTCTTGTCATGTCAGAGAGTGAAAAAGCTTTCTGTTTTATGGACGTCGCCATCTTTGATATTACTTTGGTTTTTTTGAGACATTTCGAGACTTACACCTGTAGAGAAAGTACAGTTGTCAATCCCAAATGCTGTGTGAACGTAGCCATTTTGCAAGCAATTGGTTTAGTTTTGAGTTTTGAAGAACTTTGTTCCTCCCATTACTAGGCAAATGAGTGAATACTAACCCTTGGAAGCAATGGGCAGCTGACACAACAAAGTCTGGGGAGACGAGTGATCCTCCACAAACATGGCTTCCACCGAAATGCAGGCTAACCATCCACGGCCACTGGCCAAGTTCGGAGGCATTGCCCCCTACGATCCTGGAGGCAGTTTCCTGCTTGCCACAGTCTGAAATAATAAAAAAAAAATAAAACATAAAAACGTCAGACTTCATACACAACGTGACTACAGAAGAGTCAAGTTTTAAACAGGAAAAATTGTTAAACTCTTTGGTCATTTAGATTCTACTGGTCTAATCAGATTCAATGATCTATGCTAAGCTACAGCTAAAAGTGCTTCACCAGATCGGATTGGCTGAATGGATAAAAAAAAAAAAAAAAAAAACGGTAAAACTCAACTGTTTTATGCTTAGGTGAGATGGAAAATGTTTCACTCATAATTATATCATAATTAGCTTAACACAAATTAATATCTTCAGCAAAAACTGACACTATACACAATGAAATAGAAATGTAACACCAGTTTGATGAACTCAGTGAAAATGATGATTTAGGTTTGAGAATATGGTTAAAGTCACGAATATGAGGCAGATGCTGGATGTGCTCTGGCAAATATCAATGGCAAAACTATCTGCTTAAATTGAACCATTTTAAATTTCAAAAGGTAACAAAATAATTGTATTCGTCTGTAACTGTTTTTAGCATAACAACAGAGGTTTTGTTTGCTATTGCAGCAGTTAGAGATCCATCCGCTTTGGAAATATATAGTAGGTTTGTGTCGCTAAAGACCCAAATATGCAATAATGATTGGCAAAACCTTCATGCATTTAGGTGTTATTTCAAAAAAATATTTATTCTTACCTGTACAAACAAGTGAGACTACTTTCTCATCCTGACAGCCCAAACTGAATGAAAATCACAAAAGGCATTATGTGCTATTGAGGGGACTGTTATCTTGACAAAACAAACATCTGATCTGATATAATCTAGACTTACCTGACATTGACTAGACCCTGTATTAGTTTGGCTGATCTCGGTCCTACAGTAAGGGCTACAGATGTATTGCTATCCACTGGATTTGATGCATAAGACCTAAGGCACAGAAACCAAGGCATCAGCTATATTAAAATAGATGTTGTTGGGGAAATATTCATATTTGGTCAAATCTGGAGCACTGAGTTAAGATCCATTAATGCATCGAGGTATTTTTGCTCACATTGTTCCAAATCCGTATTACACAGAGAAAAAAAAAAAAAATACAAATTTAATAATAATAATAAACAGAATGTGCAAGTCATATGGACAATTATTCAAAAGATAATGATGTAAATATGAGTGAAATATTATTTTTTTATCATTATTTTTATATTTTTACATGTTTACCTTCTAAAGCCCATCTGTTCACAGATCTGGTCAGCATAACTCTGATCCAATCCCTGATAACACACTGGAAGGAATCGACCATCCTGAGCAGTTCTGACCTGCAGCACTCCACCTTCACCAAATCTCACTGACAATATTGAAGAGGAACATTAAAACAATGCAATTACATTAGTATTTTTCCCATGTTTACTGCAACAACATTTATTTTTATCTCAGTTTCAGTCATTTTAGCCGTTAATTTTGCAAAGCAATTTTTTTCTTTATGCTTTTAACACTTATATTTCATGATTTATTTCAATTGGAGAAAATATTTTACAGTTGTTTAGTATAAACATTTGTTAACTATAATAACAGTGTAGAATTAGTTTAATTCTAGTTCTGGGCAATGAGTTTAGACAGTGTGTACTGTGCATATTTATTGATCTGAAACACTCAACCACTAATCTCTCTCTCCGTCCTGAAAGAATCAATTACATCTGACTGACAGCCTCTTTGCTGTAGGAAGTATGCTCACCACAGTTCGTCTCGTCAGTGGGATTTTGGCAGTTCTGGATGCCATCACACTGTGTGGAGGAGTTAGAGCAGGTGTCAGGTACACTCGTGCCATACTCCATCTTGCGGTGCTCTTCTACATTGCAGTCTCTTCCCTTGCAATCACTGCCGTGCTCTTCTTGACTGCAGTCTCTTCCCTTGCAATCACTGCTGTGCTCT
>JAUCMS010000025.1:1770360-1782331 GCA_032357445.1 Enteromius radiatus
ACTGTTCTTGTAATAAATGAGAAGCAAATTACATTTGACTCCTCCCCTTTTTGCTGATCCGAAAATTGATCCGATCCTTGACTCAAAATCCGTGATATGATCCGAACCGTGAGTTTTTTTGCGTATATTAAGATTGTCCAATTCATTTTCACAACCAGGGTGTGTGTTTTCTGTTTTGTTTTTGTTTGTTTTTTTGTGCGCGCTTTTTTTCTGGAAAAGCTGACACATCTCTGACAAAGTGTCAATGTCTCTAAGCAGATCTGTAACCTGCATAAACAGTTTGGTCACTTGGATAAATTGCTTCCTTGTGAACACAACAATGAAAAAAAAGGGATTACAGTGTTCTTTCTTCTGGATGTATATCATTACAGGAAGTATGTACATTTACAGGAATAGTTTAGTAAAAGTAGTATATTGTTTTTTTTTTATATCATGCCATTACAAACTTGTGTAACTTTCTTTATTCTGTAGAACACATAATGTGCATTTCTAATGAAAAATCCTGCAAATAAAAGTGGTCTAGTCCATTATTGTACTACAGATGCTATAGATCCAGTATTATTGTAAAGATATAATAGAGCCACAATATCTGGGAAGTTAGCATAGTGATAGCGTATTGATAGCATACTCCGCTGTGCTGAAACCTATGTTCTGTGAAGTAAAAGTCTAGCAATAAACAGATATTCTAGAGATAATCCCTTTCGATGTTACAAGTTAATCAATAATTCAGCGAGTTTATTTGTCAAAAATTTGAGCATTTGGACAACACACCGCAGGACTTCGATCTTGAACAGTTCTAGATATTTAACCTACTAATATATATACCCACACACACACACACATATATATATATATATATATATACACACACACAGGTGTTGGTCATATAATTAGAATATCTTCAAAAAGTAATAATAATCACTAATTCCTTTCAAGAAGTGAAACTTGTATAATGTATACATTCATGTCACACAGACTGATATATTTCAAGTGTTTATTTCTTTTAATTTTAAATGATTGTAACTGACAGCTAATGAAAACCCCAAATTCAGAATCTCAGAAAATGTAAATATTACTTAAGACCAATGCAAAGAAAGGATTTTTAGAAATCCTGGCCAACTGAAAAATATAAACATGAAAAGTATGAGCATGTACAGCACTCAATACTTAGTTGGAGCTCATTTTGCCTGAATTACTGCAGCAATGTGTAGCATGGAGTCGATCAGTCTGTGGCACTGCTCAGGTGTTTTGAGAGCCCAGGTTGCTCTGATAGTGGCCTTCACCTCTTCTGGATTGTTGGGTCTGGCATAGTGATTCTTCCTCTTTACAATACACCATATATTTTCTATGGGGTTAAGGTCAGGCGAGTTTGCTGGCCTATTAAGAACAGGGATACCATGGTCCTTAAACCAGGTACTGGTAGCTTTGGCACTGTGTGCAGATGCTGAGTGCTGTTGGAAAATGAAATCTGCATCTCCATAAAGTGCTCTAAAACGTCCTGGTCTACAGCTGCGTTGACCTTGCATCTCAGAAAGCACAGTGGACCAACACCAGCAGATGACATGGCAGCCCAAACCATCACTGACTGTGGAAACTTTACACTGGACCTCAAGCAACATGGATTCTGTGCCTATCCTCTTTTCCTCCAGACTCTGGGACCCTGATTTCCAAAGGAAATGCAAATTTACTTCCAGCAGAGAATATAACTTTTGATCACTCCGTAGCAGACCAGTCCTCTTTGTCTTTAGCCCAGGCAAGACATTTCTGACACTGTCTGTTGTTCAAGAGTGGTTTGACACAAAGAATGTGACAGCTGAAACCCATGTCTCGCATTGATCTGTGCGTAGTGTTTCCTGAAGCACTGACTCCAGCTGCAGTCCACTCTTTGTGAATCTCCCCCACAGTTTTAACCCACAATTCTCTCCAGGGTGCGTTTATCCCTATTTTCTTTTCCTTCCCTTCACCTCTCTGTAATGTGCTTGAACACAGAGTTCTGTGAACAGCCAGCCTCTTTTGCAATGACCTTTTGTGTCTTGCCCTCCTTGTGCAAGGTGTCTTTCCCATGATTGTGTAGCCTACAGAACTAGACTGAGAGACTATTTAAAGGCCATTGCAGGCGTTTTAAGTTAGCTGATTAGAGTGTGGCACCAGGTGTCTTCAATACTGAACCTTTTCACAATATTCGAATTTTCAGAGATACTGAATTTGGGATTTTCATTAGTTGTCAGTTATAAGCATAAAAATTAAAAGAAATAAACACTTGAAATATATCAGTCTGTGTGGAATTAATGTATACATTATACAAGTTTCACTTCTTGAATGGAATTAGTGAAATAAATCAACCTTTTGAAGATATGTGCAGCACCTGTATATGCATCTGCAAGGCATTGGTGTATCTGTAAAAATGTAATAATTGTCACTCGTGTGAATGAGCACTGCTTTAGGTTTTTTCAACTGATGCTGTCTTCCATGACTATAGTAAAATTACATATTTATGCAATATTGTTTTGGCAGTCTAAACACTCTTTCAGCAGTAATTTATTTATTTATTTTTAGCATATTGTTTACTACCATTTGCATTACCACAATTTTACTAAATACCATTGTCATATGGTTAGTGTAGCAAAAGCATGGTTAACTAGTGGTTGTCATGGTTTAAATAGTAATATTGATTTTTCTTGGTTTATTATTTAGTAAAAAAAAAATATTAAAGCCAAAATTTTGACCATGCAGCTTGATCTATTCATGTTATGCCCTGTATTTGCAGTAGGCCTACACCTTCGGAACTATGCAGTTGAATCCGATGCTTTCAGAAATGTACTATAAAGTTGTTTATTTGAGACTAATGTAGACTACCACACTTGAATTTCCATCTCAATGGCTCCTTTCTCTGTTGCTTTCAGAAGATGTCCCTCTTTAGTCCAGTGAGTAGGTGTGTAAGCGCTTGCCCTGCTCGACCAAATAATAATAATAAACCCGCTTGTTTACACCTGCCGTGTCACGGATAGTGTGGGTTTCAAACCTTGCCAAGATTTGTTAGGTGTGTCTACTGGCCTTTAAATGCATATTGAATTAATTCTGTTTACATATACCATTGAAAGCATAAAGCTTTGCCTGGCATCTGGTTTTTGTTTACTGCCTCTCTGCCTAATACTTTTTTTTTTTTTAGCCTATTCAACCTGTCCAGTCACCAAAAATAGACCAGACCAGTCACATTTTTTGGTGCAGTGCCAAAGTGATGATGTCAGAACTGAATCAGTGATAATAAAGAGTTTAAAGATTATATTCATGTAATATTTATAGTGAGTAATTCCAATTTTAAACCTTTACACATATATACCAGTAATATTTTCTTAATGACTTCTATTATTAAGCCTACTTAACTGGTAAAATGTCTAGAATAATGAGTCACAGTCTGACATAACAAAACAATACTGACCCCAGGATAAGTGTGAGTCCAGAATGAATAGTGGGTTTTCTCTGAGATGATGGATAATGAGAGTGTTATTTAACTACCTCAACATAGCAGATTTTAAATCCATTCTTAAAATTCTTAAAACAAGTATTTTCTCTGCAGGCACCCCATAATGGGTTAAACACCCCCAGACAAAGACTTAGGGTTTGCATTTGACAAATGAGATCTGGTTTAGGTCTAATTTTGTTGTGAAGCTGAAATAGAGAATAAGAATATTTTCATGTCAATGTAGAGGAACTGGTTTGTCAAAACTCTCACTCTAAAAGAAAATGACTAGCAATTATATAAATCAATTAGAAACAAGCTCTCGCAGTAAATAAGAAATTAAAAATATTATCTTAAATGTATTACCCTAATTTATTTTTTTTGTAAGATTTTATATGGGCAGTAGATGATATTTTTGCATAAATCTAATCTGTAATACTTTACAATAACTGAGCAACACACTTGTTTTATATTTTCACTTTTGTTAATATAAATGACAAATAAATATGTGTGTATATATATATATATATATATATATATATTTTTTTTTTTTTTTTTTGCCTTTTTGATCAGTAAATAGGCCTAAAAATTAAGAAGAAAAAAAAGTTAACGCAACATGCATAATTATGTTTAAAAACCTCACTTTACAAAACTAAGCATTTAGTGTCACCTATCTAAATCTAATCGCCTAATCTAAAATGATGAGGTCATGTACACTTATTGTTTCAGTTAATTGACTGTGTTAAAAACACCCATACAAAGACTCATACAAATGCATTTGTATAAAAAGACCATTGAAATAGATCAAACAATACGAAACTTTAACATCTGTCACACATGCATAAAAAAACATACTAGGTTAAATAAAACTGAAAGCTTTCACTCTGCAGCCAAAACCCTGAGATTCTTTCTTACCTTCTCATCTTCTGCCATTAGACACAGGAGTGAGGACTATGGTTAGATCCAAAGTGTCTATGTATTAGGGTGGGTGGGATTTCAACCTGTCTCTACACTCCCAAAGGAAAAATGAGACCCTCTTTTTTATTTGTGACCTGCTTTTCAAGACATAGTTAGGACTGCCCTCTTATCCTCCCTCTTTTAGTTTCACTGGAGACATGCCAGTGTCATATCTACCTGCCCGACCAGTTTCACGACACTAGAGCCCGACGCTCTACCCTCACCTCCCCTCTGGCTCAAAATAGTCTTGCATCAAAATAACTTCCTTGTTGGAAAGTTATTAAAAGAGAATCACTGCTGTGCAATAGGCAGACGTAATAAATATTGTAAAACAATGGTGATTTACTACAAAGCTGTGCTCACTCCACCCTCACACAGTTAATGCCTTGAGATAAAAAATAGTTCTATTGGATAAATATGAATGACTAGTTGGACTAAACGTTGCTTGATTTATCAGAGATTTTCAAAAGATGTTAAACTTTGATCATTGTAGCCATTTGTAGATTATGCAGTGATTGTACAGACTAGGAGTGTTACTTGTACTTGTGTTAAAAGTATAATTACATAATACTTGTGATACTTTTATACACTTGTGGTTGGTTTCAAATATCAAGTTCACTTATAATAATATTTAATAATTATATATAATGACAATTTTTTTAGCACAATGGAACAGGTTAATTAAATGTAATGCAGAAATAATTAAATTCTAAAATATATTAAAAATGGCTATTTTAAATTATGGCAGTGTTGCAATATTATTTTGATCAAACTAATGACAGAGCATCAAACATTGAGATATAATTATATATTGCATATAAATATATTCAAAATAAGCTGGATGCAAATTTGTTCCAACACTTTAAGTGTGTCAATAAATTTAATTTAATTTAATTGACAAATGGATGAACAAACCAAACATATATAAATAAATAAATAAATAAATAAAAAACACATTACAATTGAATGAAGAATAAGATTTCATGTCACTATATTATTATGTCACTATCCTTATTATTTATATTACTATTTTTGTTATTATCATGAGAACATTCTCCAGCACAGCAGTGGTCAAATAAATCTGTTCGTTAACACTTAACAGGAAGTGTTCCACTGATACCTTACAAAGACAGAATGACAAGGCAGAAAAGCCAGCTGTAATAGGTAGCACTGTTCAGTCATCCACCGTCACTGAGCTTCTTTTCATCACATTCCCCATTGTCTCTAGTCAGGGGGAAAATTATTAGAATTTCTTTTACCTTCCTTATACTGATATCTTGCTTGTACAGTATGTTTGACCATGAAAACTCTTTGTGAACACTTCTCTATGCATGGCGGACGTGAGACAACCTTGATTTATTGAATGACGCAATCCAATGAATTCTAGAAAATTTGACAAATAAGAGCAGAATATAATGAAGGTAAAAGATAGGTTACATATTCTCTTTCATTGATTTTCATTGATTTATGGAAAAAGAAGCATCTTTAGGTCATAAAAAGATAAGAAAAAGATGGTTGTTTAAAATAACCTTTGGTTCTTCAATAAAGCTTCTTTCATGGCAGCTTTGAAGCACCTTTTTTTTTATTAAAAAAAGGCCTTATTCACTTCACTTGCACTAATAAAGAATAACTTGCTGTGCCTGGAATATTTTCTTATCTCCAAGGACTGACAGGAAGGCAATGACGCACATATTTTTTTTTTCTATGGCAATGATCCATGATCAGACAGGGTCTGTGTCCACATGCATGGTACTGCTTCACTGATTCACACCTAAAGATCATGTACAAAAAAAAAAAAAAAGCAAAAACAAAAGGGTGTCACATATTTACAGTGTATTGTTGATATGTTATTTACAGTAACTAGTGTGGTGTCATACACATTACGCTTGTTTGATAATACTAAAGTATTTCTTTTTAGTTCATTTGTTATATCAAATAACTTCCCACTGTAATATAATTTCACACTGTAAAGTGCAGTACTATCGTTTGAAATTTTTAAAGACCCCAAATTTAATAATGTATTTTAACAACAAAGAGTAATCGATTATGAGTATGACTTTGATGCAAAATGCACTTCAAAAGGCTTAGGTCACAAGGTAAACATAGGGGATATATATTTAGACTTGTGACGTATAACGTCACAGGTGAGGACAGCTAGGTGTGTCTAGCATGACAAGACACTTTCATAAGACTGATGACAAAGGAAAAATAAAACAAAACACTTGAAGCATTCTGAATATCTTTAAAGATAAATCACTCAACATGTTTTAGGGGAAGTTTGTTTGTCTTTTTTGACATTACAGTAGAAAATACATTTGAGCAGCTACTCTTGTCCTTCATTTATCCTTGGCGAAATGGGAGTCATCTGATTTATTTAACAAAGCAAGGGAGTTCAACAAATGGGAACTCCCCAGACTCTGCTACCTGCAAAGGGGCTTCTGGGCCGCTGAGAGGATCAGGCTTGAGTGGAAATCTCTACCGCGTCCCGAGCCCTTGAGGTTGGATGATTGGTATTTGGATGATTGGCACCCCCGCTCCTGTGCAGCCAATGCAGCAGCCTCTATCTAGGCCGCCCTACCCGTCTAGGCCCCCACCAAACCTGGTGGCAAGCAAAGTAGCAAGCGGCCTGAAGATGGACGACCCAGGGATAAAGGCAACTGCTCTTCAGGACATGATAATCACACCTCTCCTTCCCCCGGAGGAGAGCTGGGCGGAGAATCATGTCACTGGCCTTACGGTTAAGGCCCAAAATCTCGACTCACAAGCAGTTTCCTCTTTCTCTGGGTCCCCCGAGGGGACGAGGCGTTGTGGATGTGCCAGTTTCGTATCACACTCACTCTCCTCTCATTACAGGAAGCAGTGCGGAGACTGGGAGGATGAAGGTAAGAGTTGCACACACTGAAACCCAGCTTTGGACCAGGTACGAGACGCCCGAGATGGGTCCGTCCGTTCCCCCTCGGTGCCCTGCTGCTGGCACGTCGGAGGTCCCGCTGGTGCCACTAGCTCGGTCTCTGGAAGCTTGGATTAAGCTTCCCAGTCCATCTCGTTGGCTCCTCTGGAATTTTACATGCTTCAGGCTGGATCCAACCCTTAAAGGATCTGAGATGACCGAACACCTGAGAAGAGATGATGTCAATCGTCTCAGAGGACCTCAGAGGATACCAACCCTTATACTATACAGAATTACCAAATTTTGCAATAAGTTAAATATATTAAGGTTCTAAAATATATAAACACATTGTAGAAACTTAATTTCATGTAAAGCTGCTATGCAACGATGACAAAAAAACAAAAACAAACAAACAACAAAAAAACGCTATATAAAAATATCTAAATAGATTTAAATTTAAATTGAATTGTGTGTATATTTCACTTTACACTGCCTGCTGTTGGTCAAATAAAGAATGGTTGCTTTGAGATTTTATACCAGGATACTGTAACTTTGTCCCTGGAGATCTAACTTCTTGCAAAGTTCAAGCTTATGAAAATTAACCATGATTTTTACTACACTAATCAAAGTAGTAAAACTGTGGTTATACAAATGGTTATCAAACAAAACATACTACACTTTTACTAAAGTAAAAAGATGTTGGTTTTCATGAGGGCAACCCTGATCAAACACAACTGAACAAACTAGAAAAGGTGGGAAGTGGGAACATTTAAATGTTTAAATATCACACTTCCAATCCCAGTGAACTCACACTCTGACAATTAATCACACATTAACATATTGACCTCCTGATCAATGACTTCATTGTCCTCGCCATGACACAATGAGCATGTGGTGTTAAAAAAAAAAGATATATATATATATATATACAGTACTGTGCAAAAGTCTTTGGCAACTAGTATTTTCAGCAACAAAACATGGTTTTAAGTTATTTCTATCTTTTGCGGTAGCATGTCAGTTAGAAATATCAGTTTACATTTCCAAACATTATGACATAACATTATTAAATCCAATAAATCAGTGAGATTATTGTCAGCCAATACAGCCAGAGCTCCACACAGAGATCTGATCTGATCATCATCCAGTCTTTCTGGAATGGCATAAAGTAACAGAACAATCTGAGACAGACTAAATCCAGAAGAACTGTGGCAACGTCTCCAAAAAACCTACCTGGAAAGCTACCTGAAAAACTATGGATTACAAAAACAGTGGGGTAAGCATAATGGCAGCAAATGACGCAATACAATAACCTATGTCAGGAGGAAACACATAGGAAAGTGTTTATGTTGTCAAAAGGAAGTATTCTGGGGAAGGACAAAGGGGAAGTTACAGCCATTCCTGGCAGAAAGTTCCCTCCCATTTCCCCAGACTCATTCATCATCATTACAATTTGTCCAGCCCAAGTGAGAGCTATTTTAAGTAGCTGATCTGCAACGACTTCAGTGCTACAGTACTGTGGTGTGTTTACCATTGTTAGAATTATTATTCTTTAGATAATATTGCCCCAAAGTGACATGTAAAACAAAAAAGTTATATTGTGACTTACGTGTAACAGAAATGGTCACTTCTATCAAAGAAGGTGGACTTTTGGTCAGAATAAGCACCAAAATGGACCATACTTAATGCTATTAGCCAAAGGTCTGTCTGCATGGGACTGCTGTGAATGAAATAACCTTTAATTACTGGTGAGAGTAATATGTCTTGCCAGAAGAGGGCAATGTTTGATCGATTTTAGGTTGTCTTGGCTCTATTGAGCGTCATTCTTTGCTTTGGACAAGGAACATCCAAAAAGTGGTGAATGTGATAGTTTCTGAGGAAGTGCTGGTGTTTCCGTAGATGGAATAGGAACATTCAAAATGAGACTAATAATGACAACAAAAACAACAAGTAGTTTTACACATTATTAAATTAAAAGTAATCTGAGTGGTTAAAGTAATGAAAACTGCGTAATCTTTTCTATAGACTATATTCTACAGAATTTAACGCTGGCAAAAAACAAGACTTTGAGACACACATATATATATATATAAAGAGGAGGAGAGAAGGTGACTTTCAATTGCTGTTCGAACAGATGCACGTCTAACAGCAATCCCATCTAATGTGTTTTGACCACTTTTATATGTGGTCGCTAGTGAATGTTTTACATCACCTTTACACCTGTACTTAACGTTGTCCATTAATGATGGCATCAACAAAAATCCAGGTCAGTGCATGTGTAAACATGGCCCTAGTTGGCTAACATTTAGTCAACTATTAAGGGACGACCCTAGAAAATAGTTTCTTAATCAATCTGCATTTTGTAAGAGTCCTTTGAGCATATGATTAGCCACCAATAACCCTCAGTTACCCTTGTCTCTTGACTCCAAAATCATTTAGTGTTATACCTATGTTATTGTGCATATTCAGAGCCTTGTAAGGCAGGCAAGGGATAGATGCTATTGGTTCCCCATAACATCAACCCCAAATGTCGAACATTTCACTTATGAATGTCTTGGGCTGTTTATGCAACCACTGAGAAGAGGAACAAGACACTGTGTGTCATTGCCTTGCCTGTACCTCTCAGAACAACACATTCTCACTCCCAACTTGTCACATATTGACTCTTGGGCCCCTTGGCGTCACTTTTTGGCGTAATTTACGACATGCATTCGATGTTCATTGCTTTGAATAAGAAACCTTTGGCAACAATATGCCAACACAAAAGGCATTGGGAATTTGTTTTAGCATGATTAAATTATAACTGAGTAGTAATATTGCTATTATTGCATATTATTGCGATCACTGTCTCTGTCCGCCGTAAAGCTCAGATTTGCACACACACAAAAAGTACCATAAAACAGAAGAATCGTTAAATGAAATTTGTGCACAAAAGTAACAGCAAAAAAGAGTGAGACTTTATTGTACTTGACATTTTTTCTTTTTCTATTCCTTTTTTTCTTTTTTTTTTAAAAAGCAGCAGTGAAACAATGGAAACACCATAACATCAGTCTGAAAGAACCAGCACATTTTACCAAGTATAAAACCGAAACCCAGTGATGAGCAAAATTCAAATACACTTCCTTATGTAACAGCGCTGGCCAAATAAAGCAAGACTTTTCAACATTATGAAATAGAAATCCCCAAACAATGTATTTTTTATTTTTTTTTTAAGTTTTGGATAACGTTTAAAAGGCTACAAAGTATTAGTTACACATGATAAGTTCATTTTAAAAGTATTGGACAGAATATGTCCTTACATGAACTATGCTGAGTTGGAAACTGCATACCATTTTCTTTTTATGTGGTTTTCACACTTCTACATTATTAAGTGCTGTGTGTCTGTGTGTGACAACGAGAAGAGGGGTCAGAGATCTTCCAAACAGCCATGGCAACAATTTGCCCCTTATATGAAATTATTTCAAGCCGGGTCAATCGGTGTTCTAGTAACAGAGTTAAACTTCAACTTCATTTAGTGAACTTTATCAGAGATCCCATGTGATGATCTCTCTCGATGTGATTTGTACTCTCGAGGGAAATCTGAGTAGTATGTGCATTTTGAGTCTAAATATAGACACATGCCCTATATTGTGGATCTTCAGTATGTGATTCATCCTGAGTTTGACCTATTTACGTACGTACATAAACAAACACACACACAAAAAGAATCCATAATCCAAACAAACACTCTATTTATGTATTTATTTATATGTCATTTATTTATATGTATTTTTAATTTCCAAACCACTCATTATTTTATTTGAAAACATGGTGGCTGAGCATGCGTGAGTTAGCTAATGCTATTTATGCCTTTGCCTGGTGAGATGATTATATTTAATAATAAGGTCATAATTAAATAAATGTCATAATTAAATGAACAAATCATTTAAAAACAAGGTTATCATATGTCTGGCTGATAAAAATAGGTTTTCCCCCAATGCAGACTTGTTGAGTAGGTTTTGTGTCATGTTTCATGTGATTCAGACTTAGATCAGGTGTGTGAAAGTCTACTGATCTTGCACCAGCCCTTGCTTTTTATGTAATGAAAAATATAACTTCACATGTTCAAACGGAACTGATTCTCGATCATCAGTTTCACTATAAATGTGTCTCTAGGTTGACAGTGTGGGTTTTGTCTGAATTGATTACAACATGTTTTTTTCAGTTCTATATCTATTGGGAAAGTGAAACACGCAGACTGAATGAGTCAAACTTGAAGTTTTCTTATGCAAAAAGCCTTCTGTGCTGAAAAATAAATTATAGACGTAATTTATAAAAGAATAAATAAATGGAAGTTAATACAACAAAATAATTATAATATGTTTTTATATATGTTGTAGTAATACTGTATATATTTTTACAGTATAAAACATTTACTTTATTATGTTTTAAGTAAAACAAATAGTAGTAAAACATACTGAAATATACGTTTTTTTAATATTTTTTTTTATATTGTAACTAACACCATAGTAACACACACACACATATATATATATATATTAGAGCTGTCAAACGATTAATCGCATCCAAAATCAAAGTTTTTCTTTACATAATATATGCGTTTATGCTGTGTTTATTCATTCTGTTTATATTAAAACACACATGTACTGTGTATATTTAGAAAGTAT
>JAUCMS010000025.1:1814148-1835530 GCA_032357445.1 Enteromius radiatus
GATGCTGCACTTGCGAAATAAATTCATGTTTTCGCCTGAGCAACGTCAGGTGCACCTGTGCGACCGCGATTTTTTTTTCCAGTCGCACATTTAAGAATTTCGGTCGCATTTGCGACCAAATTGGTCGGTCTCTGGAGCCCTGGTTTAGAGTCTCATTAGATATAAATGAGTGACATGTTATAGACTGCTATTAAAATAAACTTAAATTTGGATAATTTATCACCAAATCCCCATTACAATGGTTAAAATGACATTTCTAGAGTTCTGTTGTTGCCAAAACTTTTTGGAACACACATCCGTTGGTACGTTTTCAAATATTGTGCCACAAGTAAGATAAATGAGACCCAATTTAAGATTTGACATAACCTGTCAACATCTCGGGTTGCTAAATGCGCTCTAATTCAAGAAGTTTGCACATTCCATGTTGAGGAAATTGAAACTCTGACTCATTTGTTCTTTGACTGTTGTACAATTCCGGGTACTTGCAAAAAATGTATGGAATGAATCTATGTAGAATCTCTAGCTATATCTAGCTATATGTCCAGTTTTGTTAATAAAATTGTCTTAAATAAAAAAAAAATGTTGTCATTAATTACTCACCCTTGTCATTAAACAACTTTTTTTCTTCCTTGTCAGTATATATGCAACGTGAACGTATTACATAGACTGATATGGAAGAGAAGGTTTGTTTTTTTTTGTTTTGTTTCTTTATGCACAAAAAGTATTATTATATCCCATGGACCATTTTAATGATGTCTTTAGTACCTGGGCCTTGAATGTGGTAGTTGTGGTAGTTGTGTGGCTGTTGATTTCATCAACTTCCTAATTTGTGTTCACAAGATGAACTAATGTCTTACTGGTTTGGAACGACATGAGGGTGGAGAATTTGCATTATTTAAACTTTTCCTTTAAAAAAAATTGTGTATGATATTAAATCTTTTTGAATTCCCCATATATATATATATATATATATATGTTTTTTTTTTTTTATCTTGATGCAAACAGTAAATCTTAATAGAAATATGTGCTATTGTAGTAGTACCACAGTAGTAACATTAAATTAAAAGTTATTTCCATTAAATCATTTTTGATCATGGCAGTTTTTACTGAATAAACCTACAGTACAGCATGTGACTATAAAGTGACACATTTTTCTTGATTCCGATAAGGCTTTTGTTTTTTTATTCAGATCCTGTCTGACAATAATAAAGTAGGTGTTAATCTGAAGATGTTCTTGTTGAGACTGGATGTGTGTTTGGAAACATTTTGTTCTGACTGTTATTATATAGGTTGTTTTGAGTGACAGAGCTGTCTGGAAGTGTTAGTCACTGTTTTGACTAGTAGGCTGATGTTAAAGTTTCAGATGTGACATTTCTGGTTTGCTTAACCTCAATAAAATACACATTAAAAATCTTTTTTTTTTTTTTTCCTTTTACATATACCCCCATTTATGAACAATTATATACAGGTTCTTATTATATTATATAAATGTTCTTAAAACAGAACCACAGCCTACATAGTGTTGCCATGTGCATAAATGCACTAGAGAAATGTGCCTGAGCTTTCAGAAGAGTATTGGTCTCTGAGGATTACAGCATTGGGACTAATATAATTTTCCATATCAGTAACTGAAATAACCATCCCAGATCAACAGGTGTGTAACTGAAAGAGATGTGAAGGCCCTTATTAATTTCCTGCGGTCTGCTGCTGAGCAACTTACGAGTAATAAACAAAACAGCTACTGTTTAGTTCTTGCTTTAGGTAAAGTGCGGCCTACATGTTTTAAGCTGAGTAGGATGGTTTACAAGGAAGTGTGTGAGATTTTCAAAAACATCTTGGGAAAAAAAATCCCTTGTGACACATTGAAAGTGATACAGCTTAGTCATAAACCTTTAGGGGTTTGTGTGTGTGTGAACGAAATGGCAAAATAACCTCTCACTTTCTCTTTCCTCTTCTATCTTCCTCTTTCTCGTTCCCAGACTAAAGTTCAGATTCCCGAGGAAAACACCAGACCCTTAAACCCACCACAGCAGCAAGGTACAGTGTCTGGGGTAGCTGCTCTAACTTATCACCTGGTTTATCATCCCTCTGTTGTAATACGCATGATTTACCTGTAAGTGGGTGTATTACGAGAAAGACACTGATTTCGACTGATTTT
Source organism: Enteromius radiatus (assembly GCA_032357445.1). Taxonomy (NCBI): domain Eukaryota; kingdom Metazoa; phylum Chordata; class Actinopteri; order Cypriniformes; family Cyprinidae; genus Enteromius; species Enteromius radiatus. Next base: position 1,816,307 of record JAUCMS010000025.1, read on the forward strand.
CATATTCTCCTCCATCAGCTCGGCCCGGAAGACACAGAAAACCCATGACGGCTCAGGCGGAAAAAAGGCCGAACAAGAAAAAGATCATCATCACAGTACTGATGGTGGTGGTCATACTGGCTATAGTGGCTGTGGCTGCTTTCTTTAGTAAGTTCTTGGTAATTTTAACCCCGTCTGGATTTAATTTGAGCGCACATGATTAAGATAATGATGGAGGCTGAGGCTTTCAATGATTTAATTAAATGATCAAGCTTGTATTAGTGTTATTTGACTTTATGGGGCAAGCTGTCACACTGAAATCTGCCATTAAACAGCCTATATATCACAATTTAAACAATAAACAATATTAAAGGGAATATTTGTGTAACAGCAAAACTATAAAGGTGGCATGCATATCGAATTGTATGCACAGATCATAGTATTGAAAACGTAAATACATTTACAGTATATGATTTTCAACATGTGAAGTTATAATGAATATATTTTATAACATTTTAAATGTTTACAAATTGCCCTGACCGGATTAAAAATAAAATAAAATAAAATAAAATTAAAAAATAAATAAAAGAATAAAATTAAATTAAATTTTTGATGCAGGCCTCTTTAATGTGAGCTAAATTGGCCTATTTCCTGTTTATAACCTATCACACATTCACTTTTCACAATAAAAATGACATACAAGTTGACAAGTCTGAACTTCTCATTAGTGGCAGTTATTTAGTCATTCCTTTAACCGTTGTGACTCAAGAAACATAAATAGACTGATTCATTAACCTCATTGCTGGTTGCTTTAATAACAAGTGCTCTTTTTACACTTTCATGAAACAGTCAAGCAGTTGATCGAGAGCAAGTTCTATTTTTGCTCCAAGTCTGTGAAGTTCATTCCACTGGAGAAGGCCTGTGATGGGACGGAGGACTGCAGCGGAGGCGAGGATGAGTCAGCCTGTGTCACAAAGTTTAAACCCAACTCCACCTTCCCCCGTAAGACACACACACACACACCTCCACCCTCACCGATATGCGTGCGGTCAGCACTGCTAGAACCTGTGTGTCTGGTTTCAGGATAAACAAGACAAACCCCCCCAACCTAAACTGTTTCTGTGTTTGTCTCTACAGTACGGCTGATGACAAGAGATAATGTGCTGCAGATATTCAGGCCTAATGAGAATACATGGAAAAGTGTATGTGCAGACAGTTTCACCCAACAACATGCTGAGACTGCGTGCCAACAGCTGGGCTACTCGGCGTGAGTTTTGACCCACATTACACACTTAACTCCCTGTTTAAACAAAAAAATATATCAATATCGGAAGTTTGCAACACTATTTGATGAAGAAAATTAAATTAGGATAACAAGACTTAGATTATTATGTTGTTTGAGATACTACTATTCATTAATATTTGTATTGTATGTATATATATATATATATTTATGTATTTTATTTTTTGCAAAAACAGGTAACTAACTATTTTTTCAAATGTTATGTTATTTTATTTTATTTCAGTTTTTATTTTAGTATCTCAAGCTAAACTAAATAAAAATCAGAAATTCAGCTCGCTAAAAAAAATATATTATAGATATTATTCATATTTTATTTTAGTTTTAGTTAAAAGACTTAGTTCACCCAAAAATTTAAATCATCATTTACTCACCCTCAAGTAGTTACAAACCTTTATGAATATAGGATGATATTAAAAATATATATATTCTCCTACTATGGAAGTCAATGGTGACCCAAAACAGCCTAGTTACAAAACTTTTTTCTAAATACCTTCCTTTGTGTTCTGCAGATTTGGAACTACTCGAGGCTGAGTAAATGACATAATTGTCATTTTTGGGTGAACTATTACTTTAACTAACACCCATTTTCGAATAAAACCTCTGTAAACATTTTAGACTGCTTAATACATGTAAGAAAATACCTCATCATTTGATCTCAATGTCATTGACTTATGTTTATTTTCTGTTTTAGTAAACCCACTTTCAGCACAGTTCAAGTGGGTATTTTGCCGACTGATATGAAGACTTTCTGTACGGTGGGCTCATCTAAACCTCAGACTTTCCAGTCCACCGTATCAGATCTGTGAGTAGAATTACAGTTTTCTGGTTGAGTTTGAATGAAGTTTTCTCGTATTTTTGTAGTTTCTGTAGACATTATTAGTATGGTTGAACGCATTCTCACATTCTCTCTTGTTTTCTCTCTCTTTCTCAGTAAATTATGCAGTCAAGGTGCAGTTGTTACATTAAAATGCTCAGGTAAATATGGAATCATAAATAAAGCTAATTATTGCATTAAAAACTGATGTCTACGACAAGAACAAAACTAACAATGCAACATCAGAGGTGTGTTCAGTCATTTGGACTGGGCAATTTAACATGCTAAAACATGTTTTAAAAAAACATCGGTTTTGATTTATTATGGGCTGTTTTTTGTTTTTTTTCTGCAGCAGAGTGTGGGCTGTCCAGAAACCAGGACCGGATTGTAGGAGGACAGGATGCTATCATTGAGAACTGGCCGTGGCAGGTCAGCCTGCAGAGCGTTGGGCAGCACACCTGCGGAGGGTCACTGGTGTCTCCGAACTGGGTTGTGACCGCGGCCCACTGCTTCAACGGGTGTGTGTTTAAAACACTCTTACAGAGCCAGTGCATCTCTTTAACCCTCTAGCTCTCACAGACATTTCATTGAATTCACTGATTTCATTAAAAAAAAAGCGTGTACGCATGCTTACTGAGTTTTAACCATTTAATTCCTGTTTGTCTGTGTGTGTAGTTATTTTGTTACATCATTATAAACTTTCATAATATAAATATCTATATATATATATATATCTATTTTTTGGTTTACTATTTATTTAATTTGGTACACTGATAATACATTAATCATGATACATGATACATTCATCATAATAATAGTAGAATTATAAATAGTATAAAAATAATGAATTATTCAACTAATTAGGGTTTATTGAATGTAATAGGCAATATTATGTCATATTTTGTTGATTACATTCACTTATGCCACTGAGCATACATCATATGGGTTAAATCAGGTAGAAACAGCCCTAGCTGTTAGATCCGGAAAACATGAGTCATGGAAATGAACATGTTTTTATTATTAACTTTAAAGATTTGTTCATAAACTCCATTCATTTTATTCATAGCCCTAACAAGTTCACCCGGTTTGAAAACTGTGCTGTACGTCATTCACCATGCAAAAAAAAAAAAAAGAACTTAGTACTTGTTCGCATTTTACATGACACACACATTTAAGCTTTGTAAACAGAACTAAAACAGGGTGTTTCTTAAACGAGTAATGCATTCATGAAGATCACATTGTTCTTCTCTTTTTCAGTGAGGGTAAGAAGGCTGTGATCCGATGGAAGGTGGTCTCTGGAAACACTTACCTGGGCTCTGCTGGAGCTTCTAATGTGGACAAGATCATCGTCAACAAAGATTACCTCTCGGGACGCAATGACTATGACATTGCCATGATGCGACTTCAGTCCCCAATCACTGTGGGAGGTACATCAACGTACACACACACACACACGCACACACACTAACAAACACTCACTGTTGGACTCAAAAACTCAAGATGACTAAATATGATAAGTTATGTATGTAAAGATAAATTATTATCTTTTAAACTCGACACAGCAGCATTCCATTTAAACTTAGTCACAAAAATGCATTCCCATCAGTATTTTTATTGTTGTTGTTGTGTTAGTAATAATAATAATAATAATAAATTGTAAATTAATTATATAATAATTTAATTCATAAACAACAGTAATATTAATAATAAATGTGTTATTAGTTTAATAATAAATACTGATCATCATATTTTCTTCTTTTTCTTGTTATAGATTTAAGGCATAAGTATAAAATAATAACTATTTATTTTAAAACTAGTTATTGGTTTATTTAAAATGATTTTATTATTAAGGCAAGAAAGTACAACTAATTAACTTAAGGTCCAAAATATTTATATTTTGTTTATCATATATTTTAATACATCATGTGTAATTATGTCTATGTGTATATATATTATAATTACTTAATATAATTATATATGTATTAAAATATAATTGAATTAAGTATATACAGTATATATATATATATATATATATATATAGCATATAATGGGATGCAAATCCCCTTATTGGTTGAAATTGATAAAATAAAATAATTCATAGATAAAATGCTTATTAACATCAGCTATATTTTTAACATCAGTACATCCCATCAATCCTTCAAGGTCAATGTTTTGTTTTTTTTTTGTCTTTCATGCCAAATGGTAGCAATTGTAATTATTATTATTATTATTATTACTTTTCACATTCAGAATCCCGTAGACCAGTATGTCTGCCACCTCAAGGTCTTGGTCTCAAAGAAGGAGATAGTTTAGTCGCGACCGGCTGGGGACATCTTTCAGAAAAAGGTTTTTACTCTTTACTCTTCTAACAGAACCCTTATTATTTTTTAACTCATAATATTTAACTCATTTCCCATCAAATACCTCTATTACCTCAAACTTTAACCTAAACTTTAACCTGTTTTCCTGCAGGAAATTTGTCTCCAAATTTACAGAAGGCTCAGATCCCTCTTATAGACACAGCCAAGTGCTCAAGTCCCACAGTGTACGGCTCCTCTATCACTCCCAGGATGATCTGCGCAGGTTATCTTTCGGGAGGAGTGGATGCGTGCCAGGTGAGTCTTATTCTTATCTCTGTACCATTAGGTAAAATCATTGCCGTGTTATTATAATAACGCAAGTATGTTTTCTCTCTCTTAGGGTGACAGCGGCGGTCCTTTGGTGTACTCAGACGGCTGCTGGATGTTGGTGGGTGTTGTGAGCTGGGGTTTGGGTTGTGCCAGAGAAGGTCGTCCTGGTGTTTACACCAATATGGACCAGATGCTCGACTGGGTCCATTCAGTCATGCGGGTATGTGCACACTTCTCTGGAAAAAACTCCAAAAAAGTCTGTATAAGTATGTATATAGTTTGAATATGTATGTTAGCTTAATTCAGCCACAGCATAAAAAGAATAAATAACAAGTAACTGTGACTGTTTGTCATAGTTTTGACTTTGTCTCATAATGGATTGACTGAATAAATGAATGAATTAATGTAATTATATACACATAATAAATATAGACACCCATAACAAAAACTGTTTTTTGGATGCGATTGAACACATTAATCTTTTGACAGCACTAATATATTTATACTTATATTTATAGAAAAAAAGGGAACTGATGTGAACCAAGAATAGCATAATTCTGGGAACCGTAAACTCGCAAATGTGAGAAAGTCAGAATTGCCTCTTTAATTTCATCATTGTTTGGCGGAACAGAATTGCAAGGAAAAAGTCTCACGATTCTAAGTTTATATCTCGCAATTGTGACTACTCAGTTTACATCTCGCAGTATTGAGTTTATATCTTGCAATTCAGAATTTGGTCAGAAACAGGCTTCCGTTACCATGGGTAGTATGAATAAAATTTGAATACACTACACCCAGCTTGTTGCGACGCTTCACCGGCATTTACAAATCTGTTTCTTTTTTACATTTTTTTATTTTTTATTTGATGAATTCATACATGCTGCTCCATTCCCGTAATGTTTAGTATGGAAATGAGCATATTCGGATGCTGCATATGTCTTTTTACACCTAATAAAAGTATAAGAGTGGAATACTAATGGTTGTTTGTTGTCTTCAGGAGTACCAGTGAGTCTGGGATGGAGAAAAAAGCAGCAAAACCACAGCACAGATTCACTGAGATCTTCAGTGAAGATGTTCTACTGAAGATATATTGGTTCACACAGATTTGTGAAGGACTCATTGTGGGAGTTTTGCTCAGGATCTTAAAGGTGCCATGAGAAAGATTTTGCACACTGAAGTATATCATATATATATATATATATATATATGTTTGTACATGTAGGTTATCTTTTGTGGATTTGCCACTTTTTTGGGACAGCAATGCAATCTTAAAGGAACAGTTAGACAGCAAAAATTACAATTGTGTCATTATTTACTCATCCTCACTGCTCTGAAGACTCTCTTTTTTGTTTTGTGGAAAAGAGAATAATAATTGTTAAATGTTTAAGCTGCAGAAGGGTAAAAAAGAAAAGTTGCTATGGAAGATCTTTTATTTATTTATTTATCTTCCTGCATTTCTTCCTTCATGAGGATGAATAAATAATAGCAATAATAATAAAAATAAAAAAAGACAAACTGTCCCTTTAAATCAAAGTGAGGTCAAATGCACAAGAGGGTGCTGTTTTTCTCTTTTTAATATGTCTATACTTGTACTGTTGTGAGGTCTGATGTCTTATATTGGGTGCCATGTTATAATCTTGAATTAAATCCAGTGCTCTTTTACTCTGCCAAAATATCATGGTGCCTTCGAAACGCTTAACTAATCATTCATATAATAATACATATGCAATGACAAGTAATGACATCACTAACAGAGGCCAACTTTTTTATACAGGCTGGGATTAAGCGCTAAAAATCAAGAGTGACACCTGTATTTAACTGCTGTGTGTACGTGAATGTCACATATTTCCCTTTGTGGGTTAGTATTTAATTGTAAATGAGTCTCATTCAGACTCATTTGCCTTGTGATATTTGTTCAGAAAACATTTAAACTGCATGCAAAGCTAAAATACGTCATTCAGTTTGTTTTTCTTATGAATGTCTTTTAAATTGTTTAACTTATGAATGTTGGTTTTTGACTTGGAGTTAAGGCTTTGTTGACAGTCGTGTCAGTCAAAAAAGTCACCCTTTTTTGCTGAATTCACCCTATTTGTGAAAGTAAAGGATATTTCTTTGTAAATATTGTACATATTTTTTGTGTGTGTGTCATGTCAAATTCTTTGTTGTTATTATTAAAGTGAACAGTGTGGTGAACAACAGCAAGTTTGGTCAATGACTCCACAACCAGCAAACAAACACAAACAGTAATGTTTTTTTGCAAACCTTTATTTCGCATAGTGATATATTCATTAGTTTATTCTTTACAATCCAGAGAAATCTACTGAGGTGCATAGTTATGACAAGGGAATATGACAGATGTTGGTACAAAGGGAAGCTGTACATACATGTTTTTTTAACATTGTTCTTTTTTTTTCCAGAGTAGGCCTATACATGAAGTGTCTGTTAGTGTTTAAAGTGCTCAGTCAGAGCCAGTAATCCCAAAACTAGTATTCAAATGCTATCCATTCAGACCTTTTTTTGCCTATTATATAGCCGGTTCCTTTATAAGCATATCATGTTAAGAAGTTCAAATGAAAGGAGCGTTCTCCTGGGTGCACTGATGGGTGGTACAGCAGGGCTTGTGTTTAAGTAGTTTAGATAGTTGTATATTTAGGCTGTTGTCTTGGTTTACGTATATGAATAAAACCTATTCAATTTGTCTAGACTATGTCCATAAAATATAAACTTTAAAACTCTACATTTGTCCTTGTACAATGGTTAGGTTTGGATTAGCATGCTAGCATACCACTAGTAGTTTTTTTTATGCAATATTGATTTTCAACTTGTATGGAAATCCTATTTGCTTACATGTATAATATGTGTTGTTATAGTTAAAAAGAAAAAAAAAAACTGTAATTTTTCATATTATTATTTTTTTTAAAATTGAAATAAATCTGAAATAGAAAAAAAAAAAGAATAAAGTACTATATGGCTTTAAAAAACAAATTCTTAAATTAAAATGAAAAACAAAACAACTTAAAACAAAAAAATAAATTAATGAAAGATAAATGGAAGTAGTCAAAACAACAACTACTAAAAGACAAAAGCAGATTATTAATATTTAATCTAAAATTAATCTAAAAAAATACATTGATTAATTAAAAAAAACAGGGTTGCCATGGCTACGAAACAAAATGGAAGATATAAAATAAAAGCTAATTCAAAATGAGCTTATAGCATTTTTAATTAAAAAAATTGTATTGAAATAAAAACTGTACATAAATACTGAAACTTACATTTCTGAAATTATTTCTAATAGTTTTTACATAAAAATAAATAAAAAAAATTAAATACATGTTTTAGTTCCAAGATGATAGAATGTTACCATTAACTGAATTAAATATTAGAATACTGAAGCATATTACATCCTGTTTGAAAAATGTTTAAAATGCAGACAATATTCTATCTGTACTGCATAAGCAGTATACAAATTTGCCATTCCAAACATAGCCAGTGTGACTGGAATCCATGATTATTTGAAATCCACTAGAGGGAGACAGAGCGTCTTGGAATGTGTTGGAGCACATAGCAGTCCTTCCACTCTCTTGGCTTGGCAGTGAGAGTGAGTCACCCAGGCAGTGAAATCCAGTTTTTTTGAAATCCATTATTTTTTTTTGTAAGTCTACTTTACAAAAAGTCAATCTGTTCCTGAATGGGACCAGATCGGAGAGAGTCAAACTCTCAACTAAATATAGCTAGTACAAGAATTTGAAAAGAGTGCAAGTGGGTTTGGACATCCCACACAAGTGCAGTATAATACATTTTTACTGCAAAATAGAGAGGAAAAATTGTGCATATAGAGCACATTTTATTGTTCATTTCTAGTATTTTCTTTCTACCAAGATCAAGCTGCCTGCCTGAAAATGCAGCTGTAGATATTTACCTTAAATTAGTAGTTGTAACATGTGACATGATGTTGAATTAATACAGCCTTCCAGTGTAAACAACTTAATACTACCTAATGTGTTGGCCTGTTTAAAATATATATATATATATATATATGTTTTTATTATGATAGAAATCAGACATATACCTTCAGTTTTGCCTGCTATAACCCTTCAGATCCAAAGAGAAACACAGCCTGGTGTGTCCAGATTCATGGCTCAGTGCTGCACTCTTAGTATGCGGTTATGTACTGCAACACTGCAGCTATGCAGTCTGCTTTTTCCTGTCCAGACATTACTAGCCAAGCCCAGAGCTGGCTGATCTGAGGCATCCATTACAGCAGACATAAGCAACCAGACCCAGATATCTATGCGTCTAATAGCTACACATTACACCAGTGGTTCTCAACTGGCTGCCAACCAAAAATGGATCTGAGGTCAAATTTTTACAGCATAAACGGAACTAAAAAAATCCTGCTAGCTGCATTATTCAATCATAAAATAGGAATAGGATCATTCAAATAATGTTGTAGCATTTTGGCAGATCTTTACCTCCCACTCTAGTAAGACAAATTCAAACATGGACAGGTTATGTGACCTTCAAAACCAGTTTTCAGTTCATGCACTTTCAGAAATTAAGATACAAAAGCTGTCATTGGGGCTGTATACCTTTTCAAAAGGTACGTGTTTGTACCAAAAGGGTCCATTTTGGTACCTTAAAGGTACTTATTAGTACCTAAAGTCTACTTATTTTAACCTAATAGTGTACATTTTGAAAAGGTACCACCCCAGTGACAGCTTTTGTAACTTTATTTCCGAGAGTGTGGAGATATTTAGAATTTTAATGCATGATTCTTTCTTTATATCCAATGCGAAGCAAAACCGGTTGAGAACCACTTCATTATTTCATTATCATTAAACATCTGATTTAAATAAGTGCAAAATATTTACGGGGAGAAAAATGCATATGCAAAGCAGAATTAGGTTAACATAAAAAGCTTAAATAATAAAAAAGAAGCTCTAATAAAAGTTCAAGTTGCCCTTTTGCATACAACAGTCCTTTCTCGAGAGCCTAGGCACTCATGTATTTACATTTTTTTTTTTTTTTTTTTACATTTTCCTTTCTTTTCTTTTTTTTTTACAGTATTGCTGATCTACATAATCTCCTTGTCTATGTGATCCTTTAATTAAATACAGTAGCTGCAAATGACAAATGGCAATAAGCTGTAAGAAGCATAACATGGTGAAACATTTTGCCATAAAAAGGCAATGTGAACAAAAAGGCAATGTGAACAGCTCGACAGCAGTTAGGACACTCAACGCTAACCACATTACTGTACAGTGCATCTGTCAGACAGAGCGGCACCAAATCCTTTCTCCAAAGCACGGCTGATTTTAACACACACTTATGGATGCAGTTCAAAGTTATTCAATGAAAACTTCAAGAAATACTTGCATTTCAAGCTAGGATTTCATACCGCTCTGTCAAAGAATCCCAAACAGTTGAGATTGCCGAAGCCCCTGATTTCTAAAAGAGAGTAAGTGATTTGGAAGACTGCTAATATGTGCACATACAAGAGATATAGCCATTCAAAGAGACAAATCCTTCCTGTTCCGCTATTCTTAATATCATCACTGCATTCAACTACATGTTCAAATATCTTGCGATAAGTTCTACATCGTTCATACTTCGCTCTACATATACCATAAGCATTCAAAACACTGTTACGTATATCTTTATGAATAAAGTGCCCAGAAATGACCCCTCTGAACTCTGCCATAACTATAACCACTGCGTACATTCATCTTTGGGTTATGGCGGAAGACTAGTGGGGTTTCATTGCATTTTTTTTTTGCAGCGAAATCGCAAAGTGACATTCATCGCATGTTATGAATTTGTCAAATACATTTACACTTAAAACCAGATATGAACAAGCATTGAGCATTTACGGGGGTTTCCGATACAAAAGGAAAGAGGACGACAAACAAAACAAGATGGAAGCAACAGTAAATCATCCACCGTTCAACTAGCAATTCTATTTTGGCACTTGAATCTAAAATAATTACTGAAAGATTTGGAAAGTTGGTTTGTTTTGATAAGCAAGAGTTCGCTTTGCAGCTCCAAAACGTCTAACAAACAAAATCCCTCAAGTATCTTCCACCATCCGTGCATTTTTTTGAATTAGCATCAAGCTAATCTGATCTATGAGAAGGTTTGAGAGGTTTATGCTAATGTTAGTAACATGTGCACTGTAATTAGCCATCGAGAGGCATGTGTGAGGTATTATTATTTATAATAATTTGACACAGAAGTCTTGGGTCTTTGTACGATGATATTAAAACATAAGCATCTGTGAGGATTGGTGCAGTTTAGCGCACAGACATTGCTTGCTAGTTCAGATGCCAGATGTCAACATTAGCAGTTAGCATCGTGTTCTGTGAAGTTTGGATGTCATAAACTTTACCAGTTACCTACAGTGGCCCTTCATGCCTTTATGTTATATACGTACAAGATGAACTGTGACATACGACAAGCACAGATTGATCAGTCATGTGAGAAGAGACAGGAGAACACGATTCGGAGAAATGGATACATAGTACACTAGATGTACTGTATAAAATCGTTCACATGCATTAGGAAAAGTTATTGATTATTGAAAGCAGCATCAGAAGATCATTCATTTTCTACAGGGAGTTGGTTTCTGGGGATTGTCTTTATATTTTTATGTGTTTATTTTCTAGGGATTTTTTTTATTTTTTTTTTTATTTTTGCTTTTTGATGTGAGCATTGTTTAATTAACTTATTTATATAGCATTTGAAGGCTCCCAGGAAGCATGTGGAGCTTGAAGCGTTTACAGGCACCTGTGTTTTATCTAAAGCAGAAAAACTGAACAAGAAAGAAATAGAATAAACAGTGCTGGGCTGGATGCTGGATATGCACACCTTATCTACATCTCTGGTGAGTCCTTTTATTTTTACTTCCTTTACTTTGAACGCTTTAGCCATGAAAAACATTCTGCACAACTTTATTTTCACACACACAATGTGTCAGAAAGTATGTGTTGTGATATCAGCATTGCCACAAGAGATGCTATTGCATAGAGTGTGTTTCTGGCCTTCAAGTGCACTCGCATTCTGCTCTTTATGACCTCAAAATCACTTGTGAAATTAGTGGGAGTGGTTAATAATCAGACTCGGTTAGCTGCTTGAATTGGAGGTAAACATATTCCAATTTAAGAGGCACCCTTGGTTTTTTAATGTTGTAAGTTGTGTAAGTATTTTCCAGAAAGGTGTTTCTGTTTTTGACTTGTCAGCCTGTGAGAGATTCCACCTCGGGATCGTTTGGAATGCAGTGTGAAGATGTGTAAAGTTGCACTGGAAGTTTATCGCAAACATTTCGTTTTGTGGGTCTTGTGCTGTTGAGCATTGAAAGGATATGGCAGTTTGTGAAGAAGGCAGTGTGTGTGTGTGCTGTGTCTCACAGACAAGAACAGAATGCAAGTACAACAAAGCGTTTCCCATCATCTGCTTTCTGATTATTATTATTTTTAATGCTGTTTCCGTCCAGCAAAGGGTGTGTGATCCAGCCTGCAGTACTTTTTATTTTTCCTCAAGCACAATCTAAAATATATATATATATATATATATATATATATATATATATATATACACAAATAAATAACCATATGTAAAATGTATTATAACATTTTAAATATATAAAAAACTAGTAGCACTAGTGTGAAATATTATTGCAATATTTCCTATTTTAATATATTTTAAAATAATATTTATTCCTGTGACTCAAAGCTGTATTATCAGCATAACTACTCCAGTCTGTCACATGATCTTTCATAAATCAGCATTATTATTATAAACGTTAAAGATACTTTTGCTGCTGTTTATGGAAATCCTGATCATTTTATTTAGTTTTTACAGCATTTATTTGAAATATAAATCATTTGTAACATAACATAAATGTCTTAACTCTTTCGTTGTAGTTAATTTATTAAGGAATTAAATTATTATTATTTCATTCTCTTTTTTTTTTTTTTTATTAAAAGTAGTAGTCGACAGTACTTTTGACCAGCATAAAAAATGCTATTTAAAACTTGCTGTTATCAATCACTATATGTATTTAAATATATTTGTTATATAATGTGTCTAGCCAGTGAGTCTTTATAACCATTTCATAAACCACATCCCTTCATGCTGATATCTATGCTGGCAGGGCACTCATATTTCCTGTTTGTCAGATTCTGAATAATGTTGGCTGTTTATGAAGTGCAGGCTGGCTTTGAGAGGAGTCCCTCTGGCAGTGCGCTCAGTATTTGAGCAGTATGGCGGTTAGCGTGATCTCCGTATTGCGTAACATAAGGTCAGGGCATGAAGTCGCTGCTCGTGCTTCGGTCTGGCAGAGAGCCGGTGCCACAGCTTCCCTCTGTCACTTCAATTAGAGCCCCGTGAGCTCAGCGAGACGGCCACGTCCATCACAAAACCACCCCAGCTCATCCTCTACAACCCAGCATCTCTCGTCTTAGCTATTGTGTAATTATGAATTTGTTAGCAGGGCTATAGTTAACTAAAATTAAAACCATAAAATAATAATAATAATGGTTCCATGAAATAAAATAAAGGTTAAGTGAAATAAAATTAGATCAAATAAAATTAAACATATATTTAAACAATTATAACATTTCTTGTTTTAATTTTGTTTAACTTAATGTTATAGAGACGGTATAAAATAACCAAAGTGAAAATTTAATTTAAATTAAATTAAAATGAGAATAAAAAAAAAAACACTAATTCAAAATATTACTAATTCTTAACTATACTAAAATAATAGAGTAATAGATAAAATATGAAATAAAGAAAGTGCCATTTTTAAACTTGTCATTTAAGCAAAATTGTCATTTTTTATTAAATCAAAGAATTTAATTTATTTTTGTTTAATTTATTATAACAGTCACAATTATTCCTATGATATTATGCATGAACTAATAAAACAACAAAGTAATTAAAAGAACAACTTAAAAAAACTAATATAATAATAATAATTCCAAATTATATATTTTGAGATGGTTACAAATAACTACATCTAAATGCAATGTTATATAAAAATGACAGTCAAACATAAGAATTATGAGTTAATAATATTTTTATTATATTTATATATTTATTACCATTAATAAATAATAATAATAATAAGCATAAATGATTAAATAAAAAGTGTTAATTAAAAGAAAAATGTTAAATACACAGTAGATAAAGTATACAAGAATATAATAATAACAAGAATAATAATAACAATTGTAGTAGTAGTAGTACTTCCAAATGATTAATTTTTTTGTCAAATTTGTCTTCTGCAATAAACAACTGTAGGTATGAGATGCATTATCACTTTCATCAGCCACGCTGAATTTGCTGTCATAAATCAAAAACACAATGACATACAAATCAGACTAAGAAATACGGGTAGGTCAAAAGTAGTCACCCACTGTGATAGTTAAAAATGACTTTGATAGACTAAACATTGTGCATCAGAGGACAGCAGAGGTATTTACGAGGATACAAATGATAATTCATAAAGCTATGTGCATTACGAATATATTTGCAATGCATTACATAAAGTCTTCAAAGAAGAAACTGAAACAGATAGGAAAAGCACCACGTTCACGTTTCAGTGTTTGTTTATATAATGTCTCCTGGCTTGCTAAAGCACGTCTGACCCAGCAGCACCGGCGCTGCTAGTTTCTGACAGCTTGACAGTCTCTTGCTCTTAGAGGTCTGATTCCTGATGACCAGACCAAGAGCGCTCGGAGAGCTCCGTGTCCTTCAAGAAAAACAGAGCGTTACAGTTCCCTTAAGTCACGATTCACTGCCCGGTCGAGGACTCATCTGAAAGCCAATCTCACGATAAATGCTTATTTTTAATTGATGAGCACACTTGACTCTAGAGAACCGAATTCAGACTAATGTCTCCGGGCTGGGATCACGGTATAATACATGCAGAAACCTATAACTGCATTAAGCGCTGGGAAGAAGACAACTCGACAAGCTCCACTCCACTTGAGCCTGATGTTTCTTAAAAAAATGAATCAGCACTTCTGATTCACAACGGAATAATGGAAAAGCCAATTCTCCATCTCCTCTCTCACCTGCAGCAACGGGCTCGAGTGTAGAAACCCTTCCTACTGACAGAAATACATGACTTCTAATGACTTCTGACTAATGAGCATTCACATGAGAGTGCATAACTAATTACACCAGCAGATATGGGACTGAGCGGCTTTGAACATGTTGGGTTTTTTTTTTTAAAGCTAACAAAAATGTTCTAAAAACACCTTCCTAGCATTCAAAGTTATGAAAATGTTATTTTGGAATGTTCTCTTTCTGATGATGTAAAAATGTGTTTGTTGGTTATGTGAAGAGAAACAATTAATTAATCTCACTAAAAGTATGCACTGTAAACAATGACTGTGATTTTAACTGTAAAAAACCCTGAAAAAAGGTAATGGTAAGTTCCTCTAAAATTTACAGAGAAAAATCGTAAACTGAAAATCCCAGAATTCCCTGCATTGCATTTCAAATTTATTTTGAATCTTATGTTTCTTCTTATTTTTTTCTTATCAGATATATTTATTAGGGTTTCTGTATTTCAAATGACAGATTTCAGTACTTTAATAGGTTGGTACGTTAAAATTATATCAGTTACTGAAATTACAGTATTTAACTGTAAAATTAAGTTAAAACCGTAAAACCTAAAATGTTGCTACCGTATTTTTTACAGTCAAATTCCAGCAACCACAGCTGCTGTTTTGTTAATTTTATTTTAATATTTATGTTATGAATGTTCTCTGAACAATCTAAAAACAATTAGGAACAATTTTGTGGAAGAATATTTGTTTATAACTTTGTATGTTAGCTATGAATAGGTTGTCCAAAAAAGATGACTAAAAAAACACCATAAAACTGAATCATATTGAACTAAATAATACAGTATAATATAATTCTGTTCTGTGTTTTTCCCTTTTTGGAGCTCAAAAGATAGCATATTCACTTTAAACTGTCCTCATTTGGAAAATAGCTATGTGACAATTCTACAAAAATTCACTTTTCCATTTCATGAGACATGAGCATAAAGCCTTTTTTTTTAAGGAACTCTTCCTTTAAAGAAGTGTAAGGAAGGACCTCACAAGGATCTAATGAGACATCTGTGACATTCAGGCAAAAGGTTTTTTAATAAAATGTAATTTTTTTTTTTTAAATCTTCATAACCATCAGTAGATTTTCTTCTCTTTTTTTGCCTTGCTTAATACAGAATGACTGGCATTTCCAATAATGATCATCCAGTGGAGAAACGCCATCCCATTTCCATTGCTTTTTAATATTAAACAGATGAAAGCAGATTATCTCCATCTGAAACTTTTCCAGACTTGTGTTCAGCTCCTTGTCCAGATATTTAAATCATGACTTCAGCTATGATGTGTGGACCAGACATCAAATACTTTTTGGCAAAATAGCTCCGAATATGAATGAGAAGATTAATATCATTGCCTGCTGTGCACAATATCGAAGTTCCAAAATACCTCCAGAAACAATTCCTAATTTAGATAACTGAATAATTCACATATAAAAACCCGTGTATCCGTCTTACATCTGATTCGAAAAGCTTTTCTACTAAGATTAAGCAGAAGTACCGTCACAGAAGAGTGCTTATTCTCAGAAGAAGATAGTCCTTTTGCTTCCCGGGAGAATCTGTGCTTTATAACACAGTGTCATTACATAAACTACAGGGAGAAACAAAGCCAGACACTGGAGCTCTTATGAATGAGAGGAATTATTCATAAACCTGAATTATCTGACACGTGATTAACCCTCTAATTATACCCACTCACGCTTTCCTTCAAGGCTGCTCCCTGAAGGAGTGAGGTCAACGCTAAGTTAAAAAACTGCTCCATAATTTAATGGAAATTAGAGTGTATTTGAATGAATTTAAGCTCAATGCTGACAAAAATCTCATCGCAATCATCTGACCAGTTCTTGCCGGCTAAAGTAAATCAAATTAAATCAGCAAATTCCCACAATTAACTAAAAAACATTTTAAATACCACCATGACTGCTGTCATCACATTCAAACAAATCTTCTGCTATTGTTACATCATCTTCATCATAATTCAACTGTGATGTTTTAGACCTCTGCTCCTTGTGACAGAGCAACTTTCCATAACAGCTCAGCAACGATCACATGAACACTCATTTTTAATCAATTATTTATATCATCCCTCCTTGTTCCTGTCCACTATTCTGACTTCATAATCACAACACAGCATTTACATTTTTGGCGTTTTAATGAGAGGATTTACCTCTGTCTGAGTAAATGTTTCATTTATAACAACTCAGAAACTTTCAGAATACAACATTCCACTATTATGATGCCGTTATAAGAACTACATGTCATATGCCATAGTTTAAATGTGATGTTTTAGAAAAAATATGTTTAAGTGTGCATTTATATCAGTCTAGCCAATCATTTTCATGATGTATCAATACATCAACATCAATTTTCATCAATAATTAAAAAGAGACATTTTAGCCAATAATATCTAGGCTGCTGGTCCAATTATAACAGCTCCGCCAGATATCACAAACACAATCAGTCCTTTTCATTACTATTGTTATGTAATAATCACCATTCCATAATTGAAATAATAATTTTAGGCATGACTGTCGGAACTACTGGTCGTCTAATTATAACAGCTCTGCCAGATATCACGAACAGAATAAACATTTGCTTCACTATTATTGATGTCACAGCCACTATGCCATATTTCAGATGTGACATCTTATTAGGGAAACACATTTCAATCTTTATGACTGTTAACAGCGTTCTTGAGTCTAGCACAATCAGAATCACATTCATTTTCATAACTACTCTGGTCCACTGATAATATCCTGACATTTTTTTTTATTCAAGAAATTGGATGATAATATACAATCACCTTCAGGAGTACGCTTGTTTTGAAGTTATCTGTTTACATTTGCAATAAAAAAACAACAACAAATAAATCCTATGAAAAAAAAACTGGTCTACTGATAGTAGTAGCCTGACCTTATCACAATCATTTATAATACTAATCTGACGTCATAATCAGAAGGGAAATCATGTCCCTCATCTTGAGTGCCTGAACTACATGCCCAATCATTACAATCAGATCACAACCATTTCATCTCGGTTCTGACGTCATAATCACTAAGCACGTAATTAAATCGCGACGTTTGAGCAGGGAACCCCATTTTTGTCCCTCCTCGCTGTCTAAATCGGTGGTCCACTTCTTATCACAATCGCAATACTTGTATCGCTATTCTGACGTCACACCCACTCTGCTACAATTTAATTGTGACGTTTTCGTAGGGGAAATCACTTGTCCCACATGTCCCTCATGACTGTCTGAGCTGCTTGTCCATTCATATGAGCTCATCCAGTGACTGCTGGCAGACTATCCTCCAATCTCATTAGAGAAGTGCTGCGATAAACTGGGTTATGGTGATCCCTGCTTGCTTGTACACTCTGTTCCAAGCGTCCACCGGACAAATCAAGCTGCACCTGTCCTGGTATCTGCTGATAGCGATACTAGCAAATCTCCTGCTAAATGACCATAAATGCAGCTGTCACTCAAGCTAAAGCATGCAAAAGACGGAAGAATGCACGGACTGCTATTTGCAGAAGTCATTGGATGCATTCAAACTGATGCAACTCTTAAGAAGTCTGGCTGTTGACATATTAAACGTCAGCCTCCGGGAATTATTTTGGTGTTTACACACAGATGGCAAATCTCGCCGATATCACTAACAAATCTGACGTCTATTTCTTCTTACATACCTTCATTGCAACTCCCTTTCTCGAATGCTGTCGAATACTAAAGTGATTTTCATCGCAAGGACGCTCAGGAACACTCCATTACGTCTTCTCTTTCCATCATCCTTGTGTATGTGTAGAAAAGAGCATAACGTAATGGCAAAGCGCGGATCCGCCAATCCTGAGACAGCAAGGCCCGCTGGTATGTATAGCAGCCAATCGGATTCGCGTTCGCCGGCGAGTGGGCGTGCCTTTGCGACACGCATGTGTGCAGGCATCGGTTTGATGCAGCGACGCTGTAGTGTGACCCTTAACTGACTATGTGTAAAGCACTGATAATTATGTCCAACTCAAAATTTAATTTCCCTGTCCGTGCTAATTAAGACTCCACTCTCAGTTTCATTAATAATGTGTTGATTGTTCATAGCCTTTGAAAATCGTAACTGATTTTTTTTTCGAGTTAGACTTTTTAAACAAGCTTTTTATGTTGTTAAAGTTTAATGAAAAATATTATTCTGTATAAATGTATACATGTATATAATATTATAAGAAAATTAAATAGAGCTGTGTATGTTTATTATCTACGTAACGTCCGTCGCTGGCGGAAAGCGGGCCTGTTGCTATGGTCACCGCGCTTATTTTCGAGACTGAGGTCTCTGCAGAGCAAAAGTTAGCGTTTGTCAATTTCTGGGCGTTTTCAAACTGCTCGGTATTTTTC
>JAUCMS010000025.1:1848147-1864898 GCA_032357445.1 Enteromius radiatus
AAAACATGCACAGACGATTCCAAATTACACCCTGTGGCTCGTGACGATACATTAATGTCTTAAGACACGAAACGATCAGTTTTTGTGTGAAACTGAACAGTATTTATATCATTTTTTACCTCTGATAGACAACCATGTCCAAACCGTCTCGGGCTCAGACGGATACGTTTGCGTAGGATACGAAGTGAACTGTTGCGTGTATAAGAGTGCCGTAACAGATCACTTCCGGCGTTTGCGTATCCTACACCAAAGCGCATACACAGGGAACGCGCCTCATGCTGAGCACGAGCCCGAGACGGTTTGGACATGGTTGTCTATAAGAGGTAAAAAATTATATAAATACTGTTCAGTTTCTCACAAAAATGCCCTGGGGGTAAGCAAATAAACATCAAATTTTCATTTTTGGGTGAACTATCCCTTTAGTACTGTAGCTTTCCAGGTAGGTTTTTTGAAGTATCTTGGAGACGTTTCCGATCTTCTGGATTTAGTCTGTCTCAGGTTGTTCTGTTACTTGGATGATGATGATCAGATCAGATCTATGTGTGGAGCACTATCTGTTGTCAGAGTCCTTGTGCAGACAATAATGTCACTGTATTATTACAATTAATGACAAAAATAATGTTTGGAAATATAACTCATATTTCCAACTAACACGCTACTGCAAACAAATAGAAATAACCCACTTAAAACCATTTTTTTGTTGGTAAAAATACTATTGATGCCATGATTTTTCTCTTTAATTAATTAGTATATACAGTACAGTGCCCTCCACTAATATTGGCATCCTTGGTAAATTTGAGCAAAAGTGACTGTGAAAATATATCTGCATTGTTTATCCTTGTGATCTTTCACTAAAAAAAATCACAAAATCCTAACCTATCATTGAAGTAAAACAATTGAAAATGGGGAGAAAACTCATGATGAAATAAATGTATTTTTTTCTACAAATTCAGGACATGTTAGCCACAATTATTGGCAAATATTGGCCCATTATAAGATTTCTAACAGAGTCAGTCAGTTTTAGATTAGTAATCTGTTGGTATTTGATAGAATCCATGATGCCGTGTGTCTAAACAAGATGTCCAGGACCTCAAATATAGACCCACAGCAACAAAAATACAGCAGTATATTTCATTGTACACATGGAGTACTTTTTACTCTTGTGTTCACCAAATCCATCTTGAGTGTTTGCTGCTAAAAAACTCATTTTTTAGTTTCATCTGATCATAGAAGCCAGTCCCATTTATAGTCCCAGTCCTGTCTGACAGAGATGGTTTTTGGATGAGTGAGAAGAATTTTTCTCCTAAACAACATGAGCTGATGTAGGGGTTGTTTGACAATTTTTTAAAAGGTTTTCTGACCCTGAGACTCAACTATTTTCTGCAATTCTTCAGCTGTGCTCTTTGAAGAGTCTTTAGCCACTCAAACTCACCGTGTATTAGGATGATAGAGACACACGTCCTCTTCCAGGCAGCTTATTAACATTTTATGTTGATTGGAAATTCTTCAATGGTAATTGAAATGGTAATGGTCACTGCTCTAGCTCTTTTCTTAAAGCCACTTCACTAATTGGTGAAGCTCAATTACCTTTTGCTGCACATCATAAATAGATTATTTGTTTTTTCTCATTGTGTTGATGATTAAGGGAATTTGGGTTTTGTTTTCCCTCCTATATATATTTCTGTGAAACAAGAAACCATGTCTGGATAATGTCATGTCCATAATCACCCTGGAGTGCTCAAAATTGTGAATGTAATTGGGAATATACTTCAGAGATATTTTACTCATAAAAAAAATCCAATAATTGTGGTCAACAAGTATGGGAGAAAAACATTTTTTTTTTCATCACAATAATTTCTCTATTTTCAGTTGTTTTACTTCAATGATAGGTTAGAATTTTGTGAATTTGTGTAATGAAAAACCAAAAGGATAAACAATGCAGATTTATTTCCACAGCCACCTTGGCTCAAGTGGGTGCCAATATTAGTGGAGGACACTGTATATATATATGTGTATGTGTGTGTGTGTGTATGTATGTATATACAAGACTTTCTAGCATTATACACTCATTCTCCATCTCTTCTTCTCTCTGTACCTCCATTTCTCTCCATTTCCATTTTCTAATTCCCACTAAGAGCGTCTGAGTGCAGTCTACAGGAGAGGGAGGAGCTACGGCTTACAGTAATGCATCAGCCATTTCTGTTTTAATCTATTGACTGCAGCATTGTTCTGATCATTTTACCACAAGCCACTTTGTCAAGTCCTTTTCATATTTGTTGATGGATGACTGGCAAACAGATGGTCCAGCTTGTTTAAGGGTTTTGTTTTTTTCTTTGGATGGGTGGTCCGTTAGTTAGTTATAAAATGTTAATATTAATCAAAACTTCCCCTTAAATCTGCAGACTCTTTTTCACTCCAGAGAACAAAACTAATTAAAGAAAACATCCCTCCTTTATGCCATCACTAATAAATAATTTAATAGTTGTAAGCAGATTTAGTCTTTTTATGTGTTATGATTTTATGCTATATTGCAGAGATGCTAAAAGGTCAAATGTGTTATACCTTGAAAACATATTATGACAGATGAAGAGACATAGCAGGAGACACCCCTTACCCCCCGATTCTGTAAAGTTTACCTAAACTGAATGTTTGTTTACATTTGATAGTGATAATTTTAAATGAAGTCAGATTGATTTATATGTTGTTAATGTGTTTGCAAACATTTCAAAAAGTCAAAAGATGCCAAACATCACACAATGTATTATATGAAAGTACTTAAGACTTCCAGGAATACAAAGTATTATTTATATTATATGACTTCATTTTTTATGTTTCTATACCTAGGAGATAATCAATACCTATAATACATACCACAAACACTAATGTGCAGTGGTATGAGGTTCATGTTTCTACTTAACAGGACACATAAGGAGTGGAGGGAGAAAGACAGAGAAGTTGAGGAAAAGAAAGAGAGGAGAGTGATGTATAACTATATCTACTCTCTGTAACAGGACACTGTGTCTGGCTCAGAACAGCCTGTGACATCAGCATATCATGAACATACTTCAGAGCCTTCAGATCCTACTGCTACACAGCAATGATGGGATGCAACTCTAAAACAGTGTTTCTCAACCCTGGTCCATCACACACACTTATACACACACTCACTTATGAACTGATGTGACTGTAACATAGCAAATATGTAAAATAAAAGCAATTTACAATGCAGTAAAACAAAAAAGTGGACAGAAAGGGGTTACACTCTAAAACAGCAAGAGTGCAAAACAGGCAAAACACACACACACACACACACACACACACACACACGCAATTATACACATTTAAATGAATTGGTATGGCTATAACCAGATAACAGGTTTGGAAAAAAAAAGAAAAAAAAAGGTTGAAATCATATCAGTCCCAGGATTAAGCCCTGCTAAAACATTATTGTTCATTTTTGTTACATTATAATATAATTGTTGTGTTTTGTGCAACATAAGGCTGATATTTTCTAGTCATTTTCAAGTACTGGGTCATTCTTAATGGAGAAAATTTACAAATAAGATGTTCAATTGGTTAACACAGCATTAGTATTGTAAACGTTGCATTTTTAAAATAATAAAAATAAAAAAAAGTTTATATATTAAGTCTAAGTGTTCTTTATACTATTTGTGAATAAAAAATTGAAAGTCATTTTAAATTGGAAATTGCTGCTATGGGAAAAAGAAGTTCAAGAATTACCTTCAACCAATGTTGCCAACTACTTCCGATGGAAAGTACCCAAAGCCTGTGTGAAAAGTGGTTAAATGATACTAGATGATGTGTTTTGCTACACCCGAATTCCCAATAAAGCTGTTCTTATTTACATTTTTTTTTTTTTTTTTTAATTTCTGCAGGAAGTATGACATAGTGACTGAAATGCAATCCATTAAGACTGCTACTTCCAAGCCATTTCAAAGCTGCATTTATGCATGGCTAAAATCCAGATTTAGAACCACAACATTGTCTGACTTTGTATTATATTCTCTTCCAAAGAAAGAAACTAAGGCCAGTCAAGACATTTGATAGATTTGTTGTGTGTGCTTTTTTTTAAAAAGATGCTAAAAGGGGTATTAAAGGTCACTAAAACTAACAGCTGTTATGACGCTGACGAAACTGACATAAAAATAGAACTACCTAAAAAAATAAGATACTTTCCTCACAATCAGGTGGGTTCTATACTGTCATGTGTTTAAATAACAGAGATAATAAAGGTTCAGGGGTGAGCTGCTTATGATGTTCGTCCTAATCACTCTGAGGTGTGAGGGACTGGTGACAGTAGAGGAGATAGCACAACTGCTCTTCACACGCTCTGCATGCCGTTACTTTACTCACATGTGCTCTTGGACTATTTATAGAGTCCTGTTGTTATGCACTCTGTTTACTTTAATGTTTATTTCAATACAAATAGCACACAAAATTATAAATATTAGTGAATACAATCAATAACCATGTTTGTTTGGTACCAGAACCGTTTTTAAGAGGCAATTTTAACTATCTTTCAAGATCTCCCAGGCCTCTGACAAGTGAGTAAATTCTCTTTTTTTACAGCACTGATGCAGTATCAATTCGTTGTTTTCATAAGTATTATCTGTTAAACGCTATATAGGTTTTAAATGACAGATATTTCATCAGAAGGTTGTTTATATTGCAATTAACCTCACATTCTATCAATTCCAGACACACCGACAGAAAAAACTGTACACCAAAAAAAAACTGTATCACCAGCACAACTGTGTCGTTTGTCAGGATGACGATTCGCCCCTAAGTGGTGCACCTTCTCGCAACCTGACGGATGTGCCACGAACATATAACAATACATCATACCTCTCCGAGTCCACTGGGAACTCTGCAGAGGATGCATATTAACCGTCTGAGTTCATGCATTGAAGGAGAGAGTGAAAATGACCTAGTTTAACGGCCTCTAATTCACCTTCACAAGCAGTAAAGGGAACAGGGAGGGGGGCTTGCTTGGAAGAACCGGGCCCACCTGCTCAAAAAGAATGAATGTAATTCAGAGGCGAAATTCAGTGAGCTCAGCATACTGTTGTGCAGTGTGATTCAAGACTCGCACAGCGCAATACATCATAAAGATGCTCTAAACATCCTGCAGCTGAGGTAAAGTCAGTGCCGTTACAGTGAGATCATCAGATTTTGGTGTGAAAAGTATGGGCAGAACAGAGTAAAAATGGAGAAGGTTTTTCACGGAAGTAATCAGAATTACTTTGTGTAAAAGTTCACGAATCCGTCGTTGAGAAATCAATTGGATGCTAATATTGGGGAGGATGCATTCCCCCTTAAACTCTACTTGGTTGTGACCCTTTTTCCAGTGGACATGGCTAAAAGGACAATTAAATTAAATTGAGAGTATTTCAGTCACTTAGTGAGATGGATTTATTGCGTTGGAGGTGAAGATTTTAAGCACGATCTTAGATAGACCTGGTGTGACTAATAATCGCCATCAATATCGACTAATTTAACATGATCATGCCTCTTTAATATGTATCACCATGTTTCACCCTCTTGAGTTAAGAGAAGGAATCTATTTCTCCCAGACTGTATCCTCACGAGACCTGAGATCTTTCAAGAAATCGACCCCCACAAACAGCAACAAGTACATAACCCGTCTTGTTTGGTCCTCTGGACTTGTGCAAGCCTTGCAAAAACTGCAGCATTTTGGCAGCCACCCCACTAGGCAAGCGTAGGATGGTGGACTCAGGAGTAAACAGAAAAGAGGACACTGTAGAGGAACGATTGCAAGAGACTTACCAATCAGAAGTGTGACGACCAGACCGGCGTGGACTACATCACCAGACCGTGCGCACCTGTGCAGGAATGATCTTCTGTCTTGCAACTCCATGCCCATTGTCTGTCTGTCTGTCCCTGGTCAAGTTCTCTGCTGTATGTCTGTATGTGGGATACTTGAGGGGCCACGCGGTGACCCGACACGACTTTCAGCTGGGGAAGTCTTGCGGAGTACCTCCCTGTCCTCGATCCTCCTTTGCAGTATGTCCCGGTAAGGGAGGGAGAGAGGGAACTAGAGAGCGAGGAATACGGAGGCAGCACCTGATCCTCTGATGGCTCTCAGTTGCCGGCAGTGTCTCGCTGATACTCTATCTCACTCAGCGTGGTTGTAGACGCAGGAAACGCTGCATTCATTTAGCGGCAGCTGCGGCGCACAGCTCCACTTTCAGTCTGGGGAAGAGACTGTCGGTCTTACCCCTGAATAGGTGCCGCATGCTGGGATGAGTGGCCAGAGGAGGGGTGGAGGGGGGCGGCGTGTGTCTGTAGCCGGCGCAGGAAAGAATGAGCCACTGCAGAGGCACGGGACGAGTGAGTGAGAGAGAGAGAGAGAGAGAGACGGAGAGAAATAGGGGAGGGTGGGAGAGTGTGTGAGGTGGGGATGGGTGTGTGTTGTGGGGGGTGGTCTTTTAGACTAATCACATCTGTGGAGATCATAAAGCCTTCAGTGTGTCCCGTTATAACATGTGCTTGTGAGCATGGGATTCTTTCTTTCTGCCCCTATCTGTTTCAGTGTCGGTGTGTGATTGTATGATTTCTTCAGTTTTGTCAGTTCTGTTCTCGTTATTCTATATTTGTGTGTTTTAATATAAAACAGAATAAAAAAAACACAGCATAAACGCATATATTATGTAAAGATTTTTTTTTAATTTTGGATGCGATTAATCGCGATTAATCGTTTGACAGCTCTAATATATACAGTATATACTGTATATGACTCATTCTATAATCGCGGGTACATTTGGTGTCCCCATATGTCACTGTCAACTCTATTACTTACAATGGAGACAATAGTGTAACAGAATTGACATTTTTATTTATTTTTTCCAAAAACTCCACTTGCTGGCATAAATGGTAAGAAAACTTGACCCAATGCGAGATCAGTAATTGATCTTGTGGTAACAGAGTTGATGTTTTAAAAATAACTCTTGGTGTGAGAAGTTTTTAGATTCAAATATTTTCGCAGAGAGAGTACAGATACTTTTGAGCAGTGAGAGAAAGTGATTTCCAGTAACTTCCACAATTCTGAGAGATAATTCCACCAATTTAAAGGAAACATGGTTTGGTAACAGAGTTGACACAAGATAGCAAGTTTGGCGTGCTGTCCGAACCCTGCGTGCCCCGCGTCGGAAGGCGCGAGACGAGGCAGAGAAGGGGTGGAGGAGGGATGCTTAGAATGAGATGCAGAAGGGAAAGAGACGGGCGCATTTATTGTGGATATGTTTGGACTGGATAGGCTAACGAGATGATTAGAAAGTGGGGCCAGCTGCGGTTGATTATTCGAACGCGCTCCTCCCGAAATTAGTTTAGCAACATCACGTGTGTGGAAAATTACAGGTTACTATTAATTTTTTTTTCATGTTTGTGAATAATAAAATTGTAATTCAAAAATTATATAAAAAATAAAATGGTTGGTTAAAAAAAGAAAGACATCTGTCAGCCTAAGGCACAAGGTCTATTGCTTCGTACTTTCTATTTAGTGTGCTATGTGGCCTTCATTACTAGATTGAACAAGTGAGCAATTTGGGCCAGCAACAGTGTCAGTGAGGGGGTCCAGGGGGAAAATATTGTTCCTTAAATTAAAAAGGTTAATTTCTGACAATTCTCAGGAGTGTTTCCCTCCAACGTTTTTCCTGAAATTCCATCAGAGAAATTAAAATAGACTCAAATTTTCAGTACAAAGTAATAATATGGAGGTAGAAAATTACCAGGTTTAGCATAGCCGGAATAATTTGGTCTTGAGAAAAGTTTGAGTTCATTTTGAAATCTTTGTTATCTTGGCAAAACTGAATATGTTTTGAGACATTGTTGGGGCCTCCTTTTAAACAGGGAAGGAGTCTATATATATATATAT
This sequence comes from Enteromius radiatus, assembly GCA_032357445.1. NCBI lineage: Eukaryota > Metazoa > Chordata > Actinopteri > Cypriniformes > Cyprinidae > Enteromius > Enteromius radiatus. Next base: position 1,856,063 of record JAUCMS010000025.1, read on the forward strand.
ATATATATATATATATATATATATATATAGTTTCTTTTTTTCACCCCTCTCCTGAACATCTCTCTACGTGTCTCTATCTGAATATTTCTCTCTCTGGCGCTTTGCCAGGTAACGAATAAAACCAACCACAAATCACCCCACAGTGCAGGACTGGATTAATGATTAAGGTTACAGGAAGAGAAGCTAGATCGAACACTGAAATACTAAATATGCATGAAAAATAAAGTAATGGACACTTGTGAGTCCTGTAGTATCCCAGCTGAGCTCATTCAGGATATTAAATGTATTATGTACATAATTTATGATCTCTGTAGTAATGCATCCAAAGAGTTTAGTTTTCCACAGTGGCCATTTTAGGCTTGTAAACAAAAGACTGGCTGTTGAAACCTCTTAAAACACTATTTATATCCGGACCCTCATAATTCAATACAATACATAATTTATGCATAATTTATATAACCATTATTTACAAAAAAATATGATTAAATACCATAAATATAAGAGCATTATAATTTATTTTATTTAATTTTATTTATTCACTGGATTTATCTGTTTGGTCAAGCTCAAAAATAATTGCATTTTCCCTGATATATCCATTATTAGGCATATTCTTTTTTATCAAGCATATCACAAGCTCCATAGATATATTATAATTCCAAGAAAATGTCGAGTTAAGCATTCTGTTGCCGCAGCTTAGACAAAACACACACAGACCGCAGTCTATTCATTGACCGTCTCATGTACAGATTTATAGATATTTCAGAGCAAAACTGTACTAAATACTAATTAGGTACTAAGTTCATTACAGAATTGTTAATCAAATTTAAAATTCTTTTCAGCCATTGTTAAAAGTTGCATAAAAACAAAACAAACAGTGGAACGCCATCTGCAAAAACTTAATTGCACTAAAAAGCCTAACTCTGTGAGTCTGAGCAAATCGGAAATGCATGGATTATTTAATTATTTGTGTCTCATCTTCCCAGAATTGTAACACTTGGATTAAACGGCAGACGAGCCAGCAGTGCAGCTGTTAAAAGAGAAAGCTTAATACGTGGGGAAGTGGTCTGGGACCCTTGTGGTCAGAGTTTTATAGACTGAGACACTCGGCTAGTCAATCACTTTGACCATTAAAGACATGCGCCATATCTAGACTTGTGGTCTAAAAGAGCAAAAGCATAACAGTTATGACTCAATCATCAAATAAATACGGCATAGCAAAAATGCTATGCTGGAATTTCTCACAGTAGGTAAGTGCACATATGGGGTTGGTTATGTAAAGATAAATATACGTTTGGTTTCGGATGACTGTGATTAAATCTTTAGGCCTGATCGTGGGGAATATTTACTGATGAACAGCGCCGTCGCTTGATGCAGATGTGACACCAAAAAGAGACAGCAGCTGTTTCTTAGACATCGGATCCAAACAGAGACATTCACACACGCACACACACAGATATCTGAATGACAGAATGTCGTCCTGTGTGGGCCGTTGTGATTTATAGGATAGCACTTGATATCAACCCCCTGTGGTCACACTCTTGTACACACACACACACACACTGTTCAGGACAATGTGACCTTGGGAGTCCATATCACAGCATATGTGTGTGTGCTTGTGCAGGGTGGAGTATCAGAGAGAGAGAGAGAGAGAGAGAGAGCAATTCCCATAATGCAATCTACTGTATAGAACCAGTAAGAACGAGCGAGATTGGACAAGAGAGACCCACTCACGGCTGAAGAATGAAGGAATACATTAACAAGACTGAGTTTGGGACACTTTGGAGCAAGAAACACAGTCATAGGATTGAGATGACCACGCAGTAGTAAAGGAAAAGATAAGAATATTTTATTAACGTGACCTCGGGATTGACGGATTTCATTTGGGACGTCACGCATCAAATGATATGAAAGTAACTGAACACATGAAATGCTGTCAACACGACAAAAAAAAAAAAAATGATTGCGATGATTGCGAAGATGATGGACTCCCCTGGACTGCGCCAGAGAGGGGAGCATGATGTTGCAAAACTTAGCCAGAAGGGAAAGGCAGAGAGGGATGGAGGGGAGGGGTGGAGGAAGAGGAGGAGAGGTGTGGAGGACAGCAGGAGGAGGGAGAGGTAGAGCGAGAGAAAGTCTCTGCATTTCAAGTGCTTAACAGTGACCTTAGAATCTCCCTCTATGTCTCTTGCTCTCTAGCTCACTCTGCATTAAAGTACAATGCTGCAGTTCTTCAGACCTTTATCGTCCCGGGAACAACTACATGAGTGCCTGCAGCCCTCCCTGCCTTTTCTCTTTTCCTTCCTCTTTGTCTATAACTTTATGATGCATGGACGGTGAAGACTGATGCTGAGGCCTGAGAGCTGAGGAGAACTTTGGACTTGTGGGCAGGATGGGCTTCACAGGACGGGGCTGCCCTTTACATTTTTTTCTTTTAATCTGACAGCAAAGATGGTAAGTAAAACAGTTATTTTATCTGGTCGTTCTTTGAATGTGTGCATTTGGATCTACATTATTCAGTGAGTGTTAGAAAAAGTGTATGCAATGTTTCTTTGAGAACTATTTGTACTTGATTTGTTACTTCAGATTATGTTTGTTGGTGTAACATAATGCAGGTGATTTGGGGATTTTAAAATTGATTAATTTAGATGAAGCATATTTTTTTAAGGTTTACTGTCACAACTTTATGAATTATTTTGTATTTGTGGTATATGATGAAGCGACACTTTTAACAATTCTTTACACACACACACAAGGAGTAACTCACAAAGTTCATTAGGAGATGTAGCAATACTTGTCAGCATCAGTAATTAAAAATGGTTATAATATGCATTTTCATAAACCACAATGTGCATTTTTTAAAACTGTCCCCAGGTTAGCAGATTGCTTTTAATGGCCAAATATTATGCCCCCCTTTAAAAAGTAGTATTTTCTATTTTAACGATATATATAAACATAAAATAAAACTTATACCTTGAATGAATAAATACCTTGACTTGAATAAAACCAATTTTTACGTTACCATTTATTTCAATGCAGACAAGAATCAAATGGGCATATTTCTATCTTCTAATGAAAATGGCATTAACTTCATTAATTGGAAATTCTTTAAAAGAGGAAGCAGATGAAGAGAGAGAGAGAGAGAGAAATTTACGCTTGTACACTGACAATATGTGTTATCAAGAAGAAGGAAGTTGGAAAGAGGAACCCTTATGGAAACAATAAATATATAGAGAGTGCTTTGTTAAAACTGTTCTCACAAAGAATTTGACTTAACAGTTCAAAAAGGGGGGTAGTTATTTGTGGACAATAACCCTAATTACCAGTAAGTATAAGAAAATGAGAAATAGTCAGATCTGTGTATTCTAAATAAGACTAATTGTAGCGAGATTAATTAGCAGAAGGGTTTTTGTACCAGATGTTTGAAATTACATTTGTCTTGCAACCACACTTATTAAACAATAAGAATGAAAACATAAACATTACAAACAAAACTTTTATCAGTACTGATCAAATGATTCACAATGCTCTGTTAATCTGAGAGAATGACTTATAATGCTCAGCTCAGATTTGTTTGTAGATTGGATTCCCTGATTTTTTATTATTTTGAACTTGAAGTTGTTGTGTTGTTGTGGTCTGATTTAGGTCTGAAATGCCACTGATTTTGATAAATATCTATAGTTGCATGAGTCACCTTCACATTTGCCTGTGCAGCAGTTTTTGTTCAGTGCAGTGTTCATCTCACTGCGGAGTCAACCCTCTCTGTCAGCTTCTCTCTGCTGAACTCATTTAAAACACCTGCCCTGCCTACCTGCTCCACATTTACATTTTCTACATTCTACATTCACTCAGAATTTATTTTTTTATTTATTTTTTTGACATAATTGCAGGGAAATAACTTAAATGGCTGTAAAAATATATATATTTATCAATATGTTAATGCAGTAATTCTGTATAATTAGATTTTTTATCTTTTGTTCTAATAATATTAATTCATTCATAAACATTCATTCACCCTTTTTTTCATAATTGCAGGGAAATAACTTAAATGGCTGTAAAACAACAACAACAACAACAACAATTTATCAATATGTTAATGCAGTCATTTTGATAACTGTATTGTTTGCTTTTTTATCTTTTGAGGGTCTCTTTGGATTAGACAATTCTTTCATTAATCAACAATGTTTAGTGAAAAGGTTAAAAGGAATCAATAACATTTTTTTTATTTTTTTTTTTTATTTTATTGAAAAACAATCAGTGATGCAGCTCTTAGTTATGGTGCAGTGCAAGCATACAGTATGTATTTAAAGTAGGCCAGAGTCAGACCTTCAGCGAGACACTAAAACAGAGGCATGCATGATGGAAAAACAAGCAAAAAACTGGTCCCCGAACCATTTCAACCAACCTCACTGGACTGCTGTTATTGTTTATGCCCACAGAAATGTTGTGTTTGTACGATCTTGATGCACAAGTGAAATCTTGAAGTCAAATGCATTAAAGAAAACATCAAGGTGCTACAATCAACAATATGGTATCATGCTTACATCATATATATGATAAAATTCATCTTTAGCATAATACCAGGCTTCTGACAGTTCAGCGACCCAGTTATTACATCATGAATATGCAAATGAATATGTGCAAACAAGTAACTAGGATATGGTTTTCTAATTCTAATAGAAGATAATCAGGGATTTAGAGTCATGTTTCCTGGCAACTCAACCTATGAATGGCAACCACTAAAGCACTAGCCATAAAATCACTTTGATCATTGAATGATTATCATTGAATACATTGCAATAACAGTTAACATTTATGATTACACAATATGTAAATTTCAGTTTTGGTTCATAATACAATAAAGCATTACTAAATGAAACATTAAAATAAAATAAAATAAATATATATAATAGATACATTCCATAACAATTAATTTGAAATCAAAATGGAGCAAACTTATAAGGTAACACAACAATCCTTCATGGTACATTTTTATATAACAGGAACCAATATAACTTGATTTATTTAATACTTATTGGAGTACAATACAATGTGGAATTGTAATATAACACTTATGCCAGTTAAAAGTAAATACATAAAATAAGCCAGTCAGAAGGTCATTGAGTGAGTTAAAGTGTGAGTAAACAGAAGCCAGTGTGGGTGTTAGCTTTACCCAGGATAGGGTGAGGCTTCCTGGGCACAAAATCACTGTGGCTCCAGGCTTTGGGCCTGTGCTGCATGAATGCAATGTTACAGGCATGCACACTAAGTAATATACAGTGAAGTAAAATAAGTGTTGACGTACTTTACTCCTATATGGTCTGTAGGCGAATACTGTATATTTAGAGGTTTTGTATCAGAACTAGGAAGAGCAATTTGTAAATGAGCCTACATCTCTACATAATATTGTCTTGCTTCAATTTAAATATACTGTACAGAATGTTTAAATTAGACATACACTGCTACTTTTCAACATCATTCAAGATTACAATATACAAACATATTATACATATATATTTTATATATTATTTTTTTGAATCAAATAGAACTATTTAATACTCACATTTCCTGTCCATAACACAAAATATGTTGTAATAATATTGAGGCTATTCTTTAAAATTATTTGATTAAGCAGATGGTATGTAGGGGACCCGCCCCTTCCCTACATAATCTACTACACAGTTTGCAGTCTATTACTATGAGAGGAGTTCACAATCACTGTGTTTCACTATCAAAATGGATTTCCCCCCAGTTACTTAAAATCAAAGTTTATTATTTCCTCTGTATGATTTGATTATTCTTTAAATCATTTCCATCAAATGCTCATTCATTAATCCAGTATCTTTCATTAGTTACTCATTTTAAAACCATTTTAGCCTCTTTCAGAACAAATTACATGATTATGCGTGGAATTTGATTATGAGGTTAATAAATTCAATATTGCCTAAAAGTTAATTTCACAACTTATACGGTCAATAAGATACTAATTTAAAATACATTCACACATTCCCAATAACACAGCACAACATACATGTCAAACACAATCAATAATATTAACAATCAAATTTCTGTATAGGTTGTTTTTTGGCTTTTATCTATAAATAAATGTTTAACTTGCCACATAATCATTGCACCTGAAATGATGATGTTTATGTGTGAAAGCAATGTTTTGGAAATGGCATTTTCCATAAATAGGGTACAAAATAGCTCCATTTGTTTATCTCCGGGGCTGTAAATTAGAGCAAATATAGCATAAATTAAGATGTCACTGAATATGATATTTCTTTGATCTTTTGTCTATTTATATTTGGGAAAAAAGAGATTATTTATGTCCAAACTAGCTTATGTTTTTTTGTGCCTCAAACATTTTTATTTGTATATTTACTAATTTAGTAATGGGGCAGATACATTTTAATAAGGTTAGAAAAGAAATTAAGAATTCCCTCGATTTTACTTTTCATCAAAATGATGATGTTTTTTGTGACTTTAATTGTTAGATAGACAAGTCCTTTTAAGTGGAAGTCAAAATCACCATTAACAAACAACAAAAAAAGCCACTTATGCTAAGTTAGTTTAATTTTAGATAACAAATATGCAATATCCAATAGTCAAAACGAAGACAACATAGTATTAATGCCTATAAAGACTTTTTAAAATGTCATGGGACAGCAAAATACACTCTATTTGTGGAATGTGCCAGATACTTGTGCAAATTGATTATTTGTTTTGTGCAAATTGTTTGTATCATGCATAAGAAAATTGTCATGCAATGATTGTACATGTTTTGGAGGTGTGCTATATGCTGTCAACTAGTGAATTATAGATTTTGAACACTGATGTACAGTCATGGTCCTGCCTAAATTTCATCTGTAAAAACAGCATAAACTTTTAGACCCAATGGGAGCAAACTGGCACAATAAGAAGGCACACACACAAACACACACGTTATGTTTCTACATCCACTTGAGAAGTTGTTGAGGGCAGTGATTTCTCATTAAACTCTTAAAACATATAAAAACCATAAGGGTAAAAACACTTTGGCAGTTGTAAGAAGGACCTTGTGTAATTTAAAATTCATCTCTTTAGAAAATTATCAGCAGAAATACTGGATGGCTGATATTAATAGTGCTAATAGTGGCAGTAGTTGAGGAAATTACTTGGCTTTGAAAAAAGGGTGGTCCAAACTGCAGGAAGTTATCGCCATAACCTGTCGTATTGAGTGGAAGAGGCCGTTTGAAACCCTTTATGATTTCTCACTGGTAACCGGACACCATGGCACTGTGGTGGAGATCTTCCTACAGTATATGACATGTTTGACTGCTACACGAGAAAACCGAGGAATGTTGAATGAGACATTTATAGGATGAAGAGTCAAACAAGTTTCACATATCTTCAGGAAGGAGGCTTAAATTTCTGAAAGGTAAAAAGAAAGACAGTGAAAAAAAAGTGAGGGAATGTTGAATCAGCATGTTGAATATTAACTAATTATCGCCTTAGAATTCGTTTTAAGATTTGTACCTAAGGAGGGACATTACAATTCTAACCAATCTATCCATTTGTGGTTTTAACCAATCCATTATTGGTTAACCAATCCATCCATTTGTATCCCTATTTTGTAGGGAAAATACCATTAAATTTGGGAAATGCAGATTTTTTCTTCTTTGTCTTCTTTAATTTCTTTTTTAATAAAGACTGTTTCAAGCTAGAACCTATAGTATGCACTAAAATGTCACGAAAGTTAGAAAATTTGTTTAATTTCTGAGTCAGTTCCCCTTCAGGAATTGAAGCTGCATCTAAATGCTTTGGGAACACCCTTGCAAGACCATATTTCAAAGCGCATGAGGAATCGGTCCGATAGAGAAGCGAGATCACAAGCAGGTTGACATGAGCAACCAGGAAGAATAAATGTGCACCGGCAAACACATGTTAGATGAGGTGTGGGTCTGCATAAGCACAGTCAGTCAGTCAGTCATTTGCTTTCAGATCGGAAACCCACACCGTGATTTCTTCCCCTGGGGAGAGAGACAGACGCTTCATCTGACTTCATCTGAGGAGGTTGACATGATGAACGCTGACACAGAGAAGACTCAGTCCACAGGCTGTGACTCGTCCTGTAGCCAAGCTTAAAATTGACTGGCCAGCCGATACAACTTGATGAACAAGTGGCCCGTGGTTGAGCAGACACTAGCCAGCTTCTCTCCCTGGTTTCAGCCTCATCCCTGAAGGCCCCAAAGCTTTTCACCAGGCAAGTAAGTTCGGCAGGGGGTGCAGCCATAGCTGCTTACCACATCCTTCCTGGTGGTCAGTCATTTGCGAGGCACCCGTTCTTTACACATTGTCTCCATGGCACCCAGAGGCTAGGTGCATTTTAACGCAGTTCGAGTTTCTTATTGGAAAGGTCTTGAGGTTACGGGTGTTCGTGCTGCATCTCCTTGCTATACTCCCTGCAGGCGCACACTTCATCATAAGCTAAAATGAGCATTTGCTGGTGCACCTTTATGCTTCCTGATTGTTCACGTTACCCCACTCGTGACGTCTTGGCTTCTTTTTTGGAATGATTCCATGCGTGTTTCAAAAAAACGTGGTCTTGCAAGTGTATCGACTCGATATATATACATATTTACAGTGCCCTCCATTAATATTGGCACCCTTGGTAAATCTGAGCAAAGGTGGCTGTGAAAATAAATCTGCATTGTTTATTCTTTTGATCTTTTATTAAAAAAAAAATCACACAATTCTAACCTATCATTGAAGTAAACCAATTGAAAATAGGGAGAAATTCTTGTGATGAAATAAATGTTTTTCTCCAATACTTGTTGACCACAATTATTGGCACCCC
>JAUCMS010000025.1:1866013-1884038 GCA_032357445.1 Enteromius radiatus
GCTTTTTAGCAGCAAACACTCAAGATGGATTTGGTGAACGCAGGGATAAAAAGTACTCCATGTGTACAATGAAATATACTGCTGTATTTTTTATGTTGTTGGACTATATTTCTGCTGGAGGTCCTGGATATCTTGTTTAGACACACGGCATCATGGATTCTATCAAATACCAACAGATAACAAATCTAAAACTGACTTTCAATCGTTTTACTTCAATGATAGGTTAGAAGTTTTTGAATGAAAGATCAAAAGGATAATCAGATCAATGCAGATTTATTTTCACAGCCATCTTTGCTCAGATTTACCAAGGATGCCAATATTAGTGGAGGACACTTTTTATATATATATATATGTTTATATATATAAACAGTTGTATATACAACAGAAGTGTTGAAGTATATTATATATATAAGTTTATTTATAGGTACAGCTTGGATTTTTGTAAAACAAAACAAAACAAAACAAAAAAGATAATTATTAGATATGTTAAAATAACTCAAGTACAGGTCATTTGCAAATGAAAAAAAACATAGCACCAGCACAAAGACACCACAGAACCCAACCATGTAGCAAGACTACAAACAGACTAATAGCGACCAGGTAATTCAGGTCCAGAACTCAAAAACATAAAGAACAGGCTAATAAACGAAGATGGAGAACTGGAAAGGGCTACTGTCAATCACAGTCACATGACCCACCAAAACACACTTGCTAGCAATTATTTTTACCAGAATGTGTAGGATGGAGCTCCACCATCCGTTAGGCCTCCAGGGCTAAGATGGCGGGTTAGGGCTGTCTGTTTCAGGATTCAAAGTAAGCAGTTTGTTTATAGAGAAGAAACTTCATTACGAGAAAATAAAAGAAAAAAGAAAGCGATTCTTACTTTGTTGCTTCTTCTGTGCCTCCTTCTCCATCTGCTTTGCCCTCTTCTTCCATCTTCTGCTCATCTGAGATCAGCTCCTGGTTTTTATGTCGGCGAATACACTTCACCACTACCATGGACAGAATGAGCAAAGCTAGAATTCCCCCAACAGATGCTCCAATGGCGACAGCAATGGTCGAATCTCTCGGTGGCGGCACTGAGCAGAAGAAGACAAAAATTGAGGAATACAACATAAATCAGAGTAGCATATTGCTTCAGTAGTTACTTAATGAATTGAATTTGATTATTAAGCTTTAAATTATATCTTTTTTTTAATTTATAATTTACAACTTTAATGTAAAGTAGTTAGGACATTTATCACTAGAAGGTAACATGCCATACTCTCAGGATGTATTTAGGATTTATCACAACTAGAAATCAGTGGTTAAGTTGCATTTACAACGTTCCAGAACAGTTCAGCCCAAATTAATATACACTTTTATGTGTTTGCACAGCACCAGGACACAGCATTACAATATAGTAAGGGACAGAAAAATTCTGAACAATCAGAGCACACCTCGCTTTTTTTAGGATGAGCTTTGTATAAATCGTCGGGAAAGTGGGGCTTAGAGGAAAAAATAATAATGTGGAAAATAATCAGTTTTTTGAAAAGTGCATGATACACATTGCATTACACCAAATACACAAAATAATGTTCTTTGTAGCAACATCATATCACCCCCTTTAAGATGTATAACTGGTGATTGTATTTCGTTGTAAAATTCTGCATTAATTTGGAAAGATTATCATGGTGAAAGGAAAAACATGCAAGAATCATAAAAATGTGTTGTTTATAGAGCTTATTCTCTATAATAATCCACAAGCCACTAGAAATTTGTCTTTTTGTTGAGCGAACAACCTCAAAAATGCATTATCAATCCAGCGCGCTATTCTAATTCTGGACTGAACAACACCTGCAATAAGGTAACACCATTCATCATGGCACATCCTAAAATAACCTAGATAGAGCTTCTTGGCCCGTACTGAAGCCTTACATTCAGTTAGGACTAAGACCTGGATGGTGCCGTTGCCTGCAAAGCGGTCTGGAGGGTTGCGCACATAGCAGTTGTAGAGGCCCTCATCCGTCAACTGCACATTTAAGATAGTGATGCTCAGGTCGTTCTTCTCCAGGTTTCCAGAAAACATGACTCGATCTCCAAATCGGCTCGACAAAGGTGTTATCTTGTTCTTATAGGTCATGAACTTGGAAAAGAAGACATTTTGGATCAAGGTAGATAGAGAAAGTTAAATATGATGAAATAGGATTTGTGCCATTTTAGAGAATTGGTAATACAATGGTATTAGCCTGTTTGGTCTTTTTCTTTTACCATTTCTTCTGTGCTGTTGCTTGTCTCCTGATAGGTCCAGTTCATGCCAAACTTGCTGGGGTCCAGCTTGTAGCATGAGGTGAACGCACAGGGGATTCTGACATCTGTCCCGTTGAGAGCGAGGATCTGTGGTTGCACCAGCACATCCATGGAATCCACTGGAGAGGCTATGAGAGATGGAAATGTACATGTCTAATTCATGACATCTGATTTGAGATTTTCCTGTAATGTACATGAAAATGCCTTTTCAAGTAAGTTAAAATGTCATTTTCAAAGGTTCGAGTGGTTATCTTATACATCCTGTACTGATTTATAATTATGTAATTTAAACAACTTTTAAAAGTTCATTTTATTATACAATGGCTAGTTTTGAAAGTAAATTTGGATTGTATAGACCTTATTTAAATTGGTACGGGGGTTGGTAAGATTTTGCTTATGAAAAATCTCTTCATGCCCACCAAAAACAGCATGTATTTAATCAAAAATAGAAAAGAAAACAATATCTTATTTGGATATTTATTTGTTAAATGTAATTTATTGCACTGATTGCAAATCTGAATTTTCAGCATCATTACTCCAGCACTCAAGTATTGCATGATGCTTCAGAAATTTTGTTATCTGCAAATTTAGATTCGAGTTGAAAATAGCTAGGCTGCTTGGTAACACTTTCTATGATGTCTGTATTTATAATACATTGTAAGGGTATTCTTAAGGCATTATAATGAATGCCTAATACATTATAAATAACTTTATAATACGTTGTATCATCTCATGAATATTCATAAAAACAGTTTTAATGTGTTATACTATTTACTTATTTGTGGTTATAGCTTTTAAGAGTATGATCAATTATAACACACAATGAACATGATTCATCATATTTCTCACAGTTATAATAAATAAGTCATTTCTTGCATTTTACTGATGGCCCTTAACTAAAGCAAAATACCACTTATAAGTGGATGCAAATGAGCAGACAAGGGTATTTTATTAACAAGACGTAGGATTAGAACAGCAAGGGGAATGAAGGGTGAAAGTGTCCAGACAGGAGAGTAGGGCAGGCAACACGGTACAAGCAGGAGAGACGTCCACTGAGCCTGTCTGAGGTGGCAACTGATTTAAGTCACTTTTTTAGCGCTTTTAACAATACAGATTGTAGCAAAGCACTGAACATGATCATTTAAACATTATTAAGCGCGGAGACAGACGATTTAAAAGAACACAGGGACTCTGTTACTTGAAGTGAATCACCGGTCTAGCCACCAGGGCAGGAATTCACAAAACCAGTAACCAGACAGCTTGGTAGTGGGTGTCAGGCCAGGAAATCTGGGTAAGGGCAAGACAGGACAAAAACACAAAAAAACAAGACAAGACTCAAGACAACGCAAAACAGACAAATGTAAACAATGAGACAGCAAAACAATAGATAAGCAAAACCAAAACTAGCCAAAAACCAAAGAGTAGAAACAAAAGAGCCAAGATCCGAAAAGGACTGGGACTGCAAAAGAGAAGGAAAAAATAAAATCTCAAAAGAGACAAAAAAAAAAAAAATAGGATTAGAATGAACCAGATCGGAAAACAAGAACTAGAGAAAACAAAGATATACAATAACTAGATAAGAGGTCAAGCAAGACCAAGAAACAGATAACACCAAACCAAACCAGCAGAGACACAAGGAAAATGAACCCAATATATGGAGCAGCATACATGAGGATCAGGTGAAGACAAATCAAGCAGACAAGGACTAAACAAGGAGGTGGGACAAGTGAAGCACGTTGCAGATACAAACATAGACAGAACCATGAAGACACAAGATCAAAGACAAGACAGTCAGGGCAGGATCCTCACAGTATGTAATAATAATGACGATTCAATTTTTTTAAGATCAGATATCAGATGAGATGAATGTGTAATTCATTAGAGTATTGGTTGTGTGTCTGCTAAATATATATGCTAACATTTTATTTCATTGGTTCCTGAATAGACATGATACTTTGTAAGTATGTGAACATTCTACCTACCCTACCTAAGTCTACTAATACTCTTAGGTTTATATAATAAACTTTTTTTATTTTGATTAAGTTGAAAGTATTAGCTACAGTATTAGAAAACAATCAAATAACACTCAGCACCTAACCACTCAATAAATAAACAATCTCAAAATATATATTCCATTATAAACTATATTTAATATAATTGTGTTATAAATATTCATACTCTTGAAAGTTAAAATCACAAATATGTAAATATTATAATGTATTATAATTATAAATATTCATGAGATGATACAACATATTATAATGATATTTATAATGCATTGTACAGTACATTCATTATAATGCCTTATAATATACCCTTATAATGTATTATAAATACAGGCTTCATAGAAAGTGTTACCGGCTGCTTTTTGCTTGTGTAAACTGTTAATACATTTTTAGTATTATTTCTGGACCAGAAAGATCATAGAAAATCAAATAAGACTTTAAGCTACTTTTGATTAATCCTTGCTGAATAAAGTATGAATTTAAAAAATGAAATAAATAATGAATAATAAATAAAAATAAACCCTAAATTTTTAAACATAAAAACAAACAAACAAAACTGATACATTTAAAATATTACATCCCAAAAATTTGAGACCACAATGACAATCAGTGAAAAGACAATCTGCAATTTACAATTTCACTTAAACATTAAATCCCAATAAATGTGAAATATTTTAATATGTATTACAGTATTAATGTTATTCTACTCTAAGCAATGTGTTTATAAATAATATATTTTTCAGTGTTGACAAGCTCTATTCAAATAAATGACATCATCTGTATCTGTATTAAGCATACACTTTAAATTACATTGATATTATGATCAATAATTGCCAACAAATGTTATCATATTGACTAAAGGTTTATTTCCTCCACCTCTGCACCATTTCATCCCTCTGCAGTCAGGAGTTTTGTGTTTCTGGACAAGTTCCCACTGCTGCAGCAGTTATGCTTTATCGGCCCGGTTCTATGCAGTAGTAGCAGCAACTTCGTCACACCCTCCCATCCCATCCCATCCCTTCCCCACCCCCTCAAAGTGCTGCAGTTTAGTCCGTCCCCCTCCCTTTAGAAAAATCAGGTGTCCTCATGGATAGAGAGCAAGAACTACAGCAGCTGTGTTCAGAGAAACACACACACACACACACAAACCTCACGCATATGTGAATCGCTTCAGTAACTATTATGATTTATAGAGTGCTAAATCCAGAATGCTAACAAGGCAACATTTGAGCTATACAGATATACAACAATACATTATATACATAGCATTTTTGTGCTACAAATGATGCAGTACTGCATCATGTCACTGTATCCTACACACGCGCACACACATGTGCAGCATAAACACACACATGCAGAGTCAGCACTCGGCCAGGCGTGTTACTCAATAGCGGCACTACGTCAATGTCGTCTCCACCCACCCTTTTACCTTCATGTATATTTAGTCTGTTTCTCTCTGCGGTCTGTACCACAGCAGAGACGCTTTAAACTCCTTCACATACACCATGCACATTTAATTGCCGAATCCATGCATTTCTTTCAGAAGAATCAGGAAATAATAGGCAAATTGTTGTAGATTGAATGCTACAGTGAATCTTGGGTATCTGTAAAACTCTTGTTTGTAAATGTTTGGGTTTATATAAGAGGTCTGACTAACATTGACATCTCTAGCCCACTCTTGGGGTACCGATTTGATGGTTATATATCAATATGCACCGGTTCAGAGAGCTGTAGGCATAAAATACTGCAGTGGAGCTCTCTCTCTCACAAGTCCCTGACAAACCCCATCCCTACACCCTCCCTGCGCTGTCTGTGTCCTCTTTTTTCTGCTCTCAAGGTTATGGTAAAAAAGAGAAATGTGGACAAGGTACATTGTGGAGCTGAACATGCATGCAAACACACACACAAACTGCATACATACAGTGCTAGGTAAATTACTAACAAATTGTAATCCATTCCTGATGCAATATTACATACAACAAAAAGGGTCAGTAATCTATTCGATTACACATTTTAATGAGATTACTTTTAGATGAATTTTGACCTAACTTGTTTATCATATAGATCATTCAAGTGTATTTGTCAACCTGGTCTCATAAAAATATGTACCTCTGTGCATTTTTTGTGCAACCTAATTTACAAAGTACAGAAGTTTGTTGCACATGACCCTTACGTGAGGCGAATGTAAGTAGTGGGCGTGGTAACATTAAAAAATAATGAGATCAGATTGAGAAACTCCGTATAGTGTTGGTTACTCAATCATTACTTTAACAAAGAATATTTGTTTTTAACATGCATTTAAAAGCAGAGACTTATAGATATGTGTATCATGTCTGTGTGTTATGTTTTCGCGGAGTTTCAGTTCATTCTAGTAACGGCTTTTTAAAAACAGAAAGAAAAATCACGCACATTTTTTATTTTCCTTATTTTGCAAAAGGACACGCTTTTGTTGTTTCTGACAATGTACTCAAAACAAAGTAGAAACTTAACAGATTCGAATGGTGTATAACACTTACTTGTGTGACCAAAGTCAGCAGAGTTATGTTAGTGTCTTTTGCACTGATAAGAAAAAAATAACCCAAATCACACCGGCGTGACGGCCGACTTCAGAGGGTTAAGAAGCATTCGGTTATCAGCCACATACTGTATGAGTGTCAACATAATATCCATACAGTTCCCCTTCAGTTGGTCACTCCAAGTCACGTTGGATATGACCGACGAATTGGGATCTCGCTTCAAGAGACCAATCTACTTTGCGTGTATTAAAACACGCCAATGAACATTGGAATGCGCTGATTGCATCCAGCTGCAGCTGCTCACAGCTTGAGAACACACGTGTTCAGCTCTCCCTTCTACTTCGGACGAAGAACAATCGGCTGGTGTGACAGTGACTTTAGCGGCGGTGGTTCCCGTGTCGAGTGGGTTGCCACAGCAGGTTGCACTACCCCTGTTGTGAGTAAGCGGCTAGCTCTACACTAAAAGAGCATACTAAAAGAGTAGCTCATGGGTGGAACGTCTTTGTAAAGACGCGTCTTTTTAAAGATGTCTTACCACCCATGCGTTTCTGGATGCGGTCGTTACATAGCACTGGGTGACGGTCACGATCACTGCCTCACATGTCTGGGCTTTAAGCATGCTGAGGTGACTTTTATGGATGAGTCATGTTCTTTCTGTGGGAAGATGACCATCGAGGAGCTGCAGACCAGGGTCCACTACCTCCTCTGCCTAGATCTAGGGCTCGCAGAGGGCTGCATCTGACTGTGGGCGGACTGGTCTAACGTGACTGGGGGGAATTCCCTCTCGAGGGCTCCTCCTTCCACCAGCGCTCTGCTACCAATGGAGCTGCCATTGGGCAGTCTGGACCCTCGAAAAGGGTACCACCTGTTACCTTTGATGCTCCCCCCGGTGACCGGATGTTGATTGCTGCATCGGAAGGAGAGTCAGAAGGTTCTGGAGATGAAGATCCGGCCGGCGTGGTGTCCATTGGGCGTTCCACTGTGCCGGATACAGATCCAGAACTAATGGCTATGTTTGCCCGGGCCGCTGAGGGGATCGGGCTCGAGTGGAAAGCTCCATCGCGTCCCGAGCCCTTGAGACTGGATGATTGATACTTAGGGGTGGCTCGTGCTGGTTCTCTGGGCCCTGCCCCGATACCTTTGTACCCAGAAGAACATGAAGAGCTCATCAGAACGTGGATGGCACCTCCCAGTGCCAGAAACCTGAAATTCTGCCCGATCTGGTGGCTCTTCCTCCTTCACCACCCTTGACAGCGGTGCAGCTAGGGGGTATATGGGGCTTTCCCCAGTGAAGCGGTTACTAGCACCGCTACTACTGAACTACTCCTGGGCCTGTATGCACTTGTCGACTTTGATCAGCAGTGCTGGTGTAGCCTGCAGAGAAGCTGCATCTGCAGTATGCACTACGGCATTGTTGCAAGTAGGCCAAGGCACTGAAGGATCTGCACAAGGGTGGTCATGACCCGGAAGTTCTCTGTGAACTCTGTACCGTCTCGGACCTCGCGCAGAGAGCGACAAAGGTTACAGGGCGGTCTCTGTGTCGTGCAATGTCCACCATGGTGGTCCTGGAGTGCCATCTCCTCTCATTACAGGCAGCAGTGCGAGGACTAGATGGACGAACCAACGGACTACCCACTTCACTTCTGCCGAGACGCAGGTAAGAGTTGCACACACTCAGACCCCGCTTCAGAATGGCCATGAGACGCCTGAGACGGGTCCCTGCGTTCCCCCTTGCTGCCCCGCCACTGGCACGTCAGAGGTCCCACTGGTGCCACTAATTCGGCCTCTGGAAGGTTCCTCCAGACCATTTGACTCGGCTATGCGATTCAGTTGGCGTCCCCCCAAGTTCAGTGAATGTTGCAGATGCCCCTGTCTTGCGTGCAGAAATTGCGGTCCTTCTAGCAAAAGGCGCGATAGAGCCGGTACCTCCAGCCGATATGAGGACAGGGTTTTACAGCTCTTACTTCATAGTGCCCCAGAAAGGCAGCGGGTTACGGCCGATCCTGGATCTGCAAGTTTTGAACCGAGCACTTCACAGGCTCCCTTTCAAGATGTTGACACAGATACGCATACTCAAGTGTGTCCGTCCCCAGGATTGGTTTGCAGTGATTGACCTGAAGAATGCGTTCTTTCATGTCTCGTTCCTTCCGTGCCACAGGCCATTGCTGAGGTTCGCGTTCAAAGGTCGAGCATATCAGTAACACGTCCTACCCTTCGGGTTCTCCCTGTCGCCCCGTGTATTTAAGAAAGTAGCGGAGGCTGCCCTGGCTCCACTCAGAGAGCAAGGGGTTTGTATTCTCAACTACCTAGACGACTGGCTCATTCTAGCTCGGGCTCGGTTGTGCGAATACAGGGATCTGGTGTTACGACACCTCAGCCCGTTGGGTCATCAGGTCAACTGGGAAAAGAGCAAACTCTGTCCGACACAGAGGATCTCTTTTCTCTGTATGAAGATGGATTCGGTCAGACAGATAGCACACCTCACGCAGGAATGTGCTCAGTCAGTGTTGAACTGCTTGAATACATTCAAGGGCAGGACAGCGGTCCCACTGAAATACTTTCAGAGGCTCCTAGGGCACATGCCAGCAGCAGCAGCGGCAGTCACGCTGTTCATATGAGACCGCTTCAGCACTGGCTTCATGGCACCTGTACAAATGGTGAGTTATGCTGCTAGACATTGCAAAGTAATATTTCTTATCTTATTATGTTAATTCATAATCATAATCAATCATAACACCACTGCTTTATAGCACAGACAGTTTTGCAGTTCACTGCACTTTGTTATTCTTCTAGTTCTTTAGCAGCTAATGAATTGGAAGTCTCACATATTGACAGGAAATAGCTAACTTCTGCTTTGCAAGATAAGGTGGATAGTTTTGGATTAACACGATGGTGAATAAATGCTCACAGACTTTTCATTAGAGGGTGAACTATCCCTTTGAAATAAGACTAATAATCTGTAACAATATTGTGATAAACAAAGCATGGAAATACAGTAGTGTCATGTATTGTATACAATATGATACAATGTAATGTAATGAATAATTTTTTATCCTTAATATATTTACTCCAAATAGTGGTTTATATTTTCTTTTTTGAAATAAGTCTCTTATACTTACCAAATCTGAGTTATTATATTAAATACATTTAAAAAAATTGATATAATAATAATGTAAAAACTGTAGTGTAGTGTTAAACAGTGAAACTGAATTTAATAGCTTTTGGGATTTGCGGAATAATTCAGTATTTTTCAGGCAGATGACTGAAATGTATTAAGTTCAGTTTCATGGAGAACAAGATGACACACACATATTGCTAAAATCCATAGTATTTATCTGAATGTGTTATTGATATGAAAATCTTTTTACTTAGGAAAGTCACTAATGCCAAGCTTTTGAAATAAAAACTTGCCTTAAAATTTATAACATATTTGAACATGCCACATTTCTGAATGCTATTGTAGTAGTTTAAAAAATATTAAACAAAGTGGCATTATATTTAAATAAATATATAAATCTAGCGTGCATGCGAAGACATGAATTCTGCATTCTTATAGAGGTTTCTTGTCTACGTTTAAAACATGTCTAATGCCTATTAGATTTTTAGATATGCTCATGCCATCTAAACTTATTAAATAATTTAGGTTTAGAAACTAGGTAGAAACTGAATAATAATTATAATTGCAGGTCATGTTTTTTTTTTTAGAAAAACTGCATTGTTCGCATTTGAACTTGAATTCAACTTTCCACTTCAGCTCTGTGAAACTCTGGTGGTGTGTTTTTCTTATTTTCCTTTATGTTAAGCCTACAATGAACAGTAGTTTGCTATGAAAACATTAATGAATTATAATTTGTAGACTATGCCACATGAATTCTGCACAAGAAAGTAGGTCATCTGCCTTCTGTTGAAATACATAACCCTCATGCAACCTTGAATTATGCAGCCACAGCTGTAGCATAAACCTATTTGCAAAATAACCAGAATATGCATATTGTTTATGACTGTTCATTAATTATTTTAACTAGACTTCGCCACCCTGGAATTATTTTTTTTTTCTGCATTTTGAGCAATTATTTATTGAGCTTCAAAGTTGTTGCATTATATGCTAAAAAAAAAAAAAAAATGCACACAGATTAAAAGAACAGACATCAAATAATGTATGTAAATTGTCCCAGAATAAGAAAACGTAAATAACCCTTTTGACAATTTTGACAAAAATGTAGATATGTTTTCCTCATCTAAAAGTATTGTATTATTATAAAGTATTAATGAATAATATAATTCTAAAGTTGATTGTTAATTTTATTGTTTTTGTTGTTTAAATTCTATAACTCGCTCATAAACACATTCATTTGTTGCCACCTACTGGTGTAACGATGTAGCTTCAAGAAAGCCTCACTGATAAAATAAATGAACGGAGTGATCCAAACAGTGATCAAATTGACATACTGTATCGTCAATACGACATGGACCTAATTGTATAATGCAAACAGATCATTAAACCCGCAGCACTGCTCAATAATTAAAGCTGCTTGAATGAAACGCTTAGAAGTACTGCTTTTGTGGCAATGAATATAAAAATAGGCATATTAGGATTTTTTCCTGTTTACATTGTAGTATAGTCAAGCTGAATATGCGCTCACAATGGCTTTACAATCAAAACACTGATGCTGATGGCGATGTGCAAAAAAACATCACAACGGTGTTGCTCAATGTATTTGACACATGATCTGTAACCCCTATCAAATGCTATGGTGTAATGACAAATTCGTGATTTTAACGTCGATTTTATTTCCCCCCTATATTAGAAGCCTTTTTTTTACTTACCCAGAATTACCATCATTGCAACACAGGATAATTTCAAAACGGACGCCCACTGCGTTTTCCCAAAATGCAATAACATAGGCATTTTGGTCGATGACAATAAAAGTAGCGGAAAATAAGACCAGAAAAATATATTTCGTCGCTTAAATTATACAAAAACACGTTAAATGTTTTTATTTTGTGCTGTGATATGGCTGGCAGTGTCTGTAGAAGGAAAACTGGTTGATATTATGGTTGTGGTTCGTCATTTGTCGTACTTGAGGGTTCAATTGAACAGTGTTACAATGCACTATAATAGCAGCAAATAAAATACGAATGCCTCAATTTTACATTATTTAAAAAATCAGAATACATCTTTATATTGCATGCCTCTCATCAATTGAGAAAAAAACCCCAGAAATCAGCCTAAGAAATCCAAACGGCCGTTGACGCAAAACCAAATAATGAAGCTCTAGCTTGCAGTAGGACCACCTCTCCTCACTAATGGAGATCAAAGTGCACTAGAGATGAACAGGAGGTGAAACTACACATAAGAGATGAGAATGGTGCCGAAAAATACGACGACGGTTATTAAAGGTATACAGTAGGCAGTGTATTTATCTGATTAGTGAAACGAGAGCACATTCTTTGAGGGTGTGCCTTCAATGTCAATAATGGTTATAGCCACTATTATGATTTATAAAACTCTTGGTCTGCGGTATCTCAAATCAAGGACATTTGGCATAAATACTTAAGTGTGTAATGCTTAGAACCACTTCTCCACTGCAGAGAAATTTGGTTCGCCTCTTCAGAGACAGAGAGACAGAAGTGTCAATTTCATGCTGATGAGAGAAGTCATTAAGAAGATAGAGAAAACAAGCTCACAATGAAGTGCAATAACTAAACTATATTGACCACTGTTGACACTGGGTAGATGATGATAAAGGTGCACGAGGAAAGAACACATTTATTATGAGGGATATTGTACAATCAGCTGGTGAGTACTGAAAAAGAGTATATAAAAAGTCTGTTTGGGGACTATATAATATGTGTCTGACAATACTTACTCTCACCAATTTAAATAATCAGTTATTCTGTGTGTCATCTTTTAAGTGACATGATCTGACTGATAAATCTTGGTGGCAGTGGACATATACGGGTTCCTCTTCATCCTTTGGCTGCCAATCAGAAGGAAGACGTCTGCTGCGTCCAGATGTGACAGGAGCATCCGGCGCCAGTGGGAAACCATGCTGCTTCCAGCAATTGAGAGTACACACAAACAAAAGCATTTTACAAACACGCTTTTTTTCTGTGGTAAATTGTTAATAATCAATTTACACATGAAGGGATGTGCATATACAAATTTCATGCACAATGATGAAGATTCAAGTCATTAGGAACAAAATTGCATACACTGTATGGTTAGTCTAAAATATATTTAATGTAATGATGCATTCATATATTTTAAATAAATATAGAGGGTTTAAAGACAGTTTTAGAACTTAAGTAAAACTTTATGTAATTTCATAGTTCTGTTGTCCATGGGATATATATTGAAGAACATTTTCTATGAAGCCTGTATTTATACTACATTATAAGGGTATTTTTAAGGCATTATAATGAAAGCAGTTTTAAATGTGTTATTATATTTACTTATTTGTGGTTATAGCTTTTAAGAGTTTGATCATTTATAGCACACAATGAACATGGTTAGAATGGATTATATAGTAAATAATATGTAATGCATAGCTGTAATGCATGATACGTCTCATATCTTGTCATTTTACCTATTTTACTTTACTTAAAGCTGACAAATACAACTCATAAGTAATAATAATAAAAAAGTAAAATATTATATTTTTTTATAATTATTATAATTCTTCTTCTTCTTCTTCTTCTTTTTTTTAAATAGTGCATTATGAATTAATTTTAATGCCTTAAGAATACCTTTACAATGCATCATAAATACAGGCTTCACGGAAAATGTTACTTTTAGGCAACATAGTCATGTAAGTATCTTTCGTTGAGTATACTTAAGTGGACTTTTATTTAATTAAAAGTAAAATTAAAATGTAATTATTATTTGCAAAATATTTTTTCAAAAAATGTAGTTTTAAGATTTAAAGTGCACAACAAGCATCAATACAATTCTGCACACTTTTTTTCACAAGGGAAGTTCAAAAAGTTCTCACACAAAATTTGTGAGTTCACAACCCAAATAGTCACATTACTTTGTTTTCATGCCCATCCTACCATGGTAACATAGATGTTATCTGGATTGCTGGGAGGACTGTTCACGTCTGCAAGGTCAGGCATGCTGAATCCCACCTGAGACAAGACCCATGCAACAACCCATTTATACATTTAATAATAAAACATTAATCACTGTTTTCTTAATTTAAACTGAATAAATGTAAATCAAAGAACATTTGATTTAATAATAATTAAATCAATAATTATTTATTTAATATTTATTGTAATTGAGCAAAGAGAGGAATTGAGAGCAGACATACAGAAGGAAGTTACATAGATGTGTTACCTTGTATGTTATTCCTCTGTCTTCGGTGTCAGTGCTGGTTTTAACCTCTTCCATATTTAACCTATGAGAAAATAAAGCACGACATGAAGCAAGAAAAATGCCTTACCAGCTGCTATTTCCCTCTGTGAACTGACAGTGACTTACTTTAAGCTGTTTTCTCTCTGGGTTGATCTGTAAACTTTCCTCCCCAAAAACACAGAACCTATTAGTAACACAAACCCAGCCACTGGTGCCAGATACGGCCACCAGAGAGGATGTGTCTGCAGATGATTCACACCTGGACTGATTCTCCTGGTCAGTGCTGAGAAAAACAAAGAGGAGAACTTGGAGCTCTTGTACAAACTAATCCACAAATAAACTTTTTGTAAACTTTGACAGGTGTTTATTGTATCCTGGATATGCTACAGTAATTTGGGGTTGGTAATATGAGCATTATATATATATATGCAAATATATATGATCTGTATACATATATACAGATAATGCTCACAAAGCAGCATTCATTTGTAATAATGTGAAATATTATGACATTTTTTAAAATAACAAAATAACTTTTTTTATTCTATTAATACCATGTGATGCAAAACTGAATTTTTAGTGAATATCATTAGTCTTTAATGTCACATAGAAATGTATATATATATACATACTGTATATATGCACAATAATTAAAAGGCACTAAAGCAAATACAAAAAAAAAATTCATTAAATTTGTATGCTACAAATTGTGCATTTAGCATGTGAACAAATACTATGCAGGTTAATAATTTTAACTGAAATAAATAAATAATAAAATAGGGCATAATTTACACAGTCTATATACAGTATGGTCGTTGGTCCTGTCCAGCATAACTAAACACTAACAGGTCTTTCCATTTCCCCAAAAATATAAAGAAAAAAATCACACAATTCTGCACAAGCCACCAATTGAACCACCAGCACTTAATTAGCATTAATTTTATTAAAATAAGATGAATTTCTCATCACAAGAAAAACATAAATAAATAAAAAATACTGGTGACAATTCAAATCTTTTATAACATCATAACTGTATTTACTGTTGCTTGGGTTAACTTTATGTCTTAATTAACTGGCTGAATAATAATAAATCTTTTTTGTTGCATGAACAATTGGCCCACAATTAGTAACGACAAACAAATAAGCAATACATAAACTTGAAAAAAGAAGGGTTTTCCTACCCGATTGCACAACAAGGTGTGTTTGATTCTTGTGAAAAATGCCATTTAGACGCAATCTGCATAAATAAGTTCCATTGTTCTCATGGGTCACGGATGGGAGATGTATATCAAAACTCCCTAATTTGACATCTCCCTGAAAAAACACACCAGGAAGTGGTACAGTTTGATTTCTGATGTAGTAGATGATTATTTTCGGCTCAGAGGAGATATCCTGTGTTTAAAAAATATGAAGAGTAACAGAAAATTAATAATAATACATGCTTGTGTAAAAGGCGTAATGTATATTTGTGTTTTTGTATTCCTAACCTCGAATTCCCACTCCACACTAAGAGACATGACATCCAGAGGTCCAGGACATTGTGCGAAATTACATGAAAAATGGACATCTGTCCCAGCATTAACCTTCTGGTCTGGACTGGTCATCACACAACCATAGGTTCCATATACTGTCAACCGAATGCATACTGTATTGAAAAAGTAAACTAAATGCTTAATATGCTTGATTAAAATTATGAATTTGTGCTTACCTGTGACAATAAATACTATGGGCATGTACCACATAACTGAATATGAAGACACTGCAAAGTTGGTTTTCTCCCTTATAACGGAATACATAAATATACCCTATTTTAAGTGAAAGGCAGAAATTCCAAGATCCGGAGGATATTGTGTATGAAGTCTGGATCTCGCACGACTCCAAATTTATTTGCTGTCATCGGAGAAGCGCTACATCGTTTCCTGGCACATTCTATTGTGGCTAATTATCAGTGTCTGAAACCGTTACCGCATCCTCTGTGGTCCGAACACATGATCAAACTAAAAGAACTGTTTCTCCTTTGTACAGTTTTCTCATTAAGAGCAAAAATAAACATAGTTCCTTTGCTTAAAGAAAGCTTATCAGCACTGAGAAGAAGGCCTAGTTTCCTTTGATCACTTTTAGGGATGCACCGATAGCGACACAAAGCCGTTGTTTACTGACGAGCTGCGCAAACCCATGTTCATTATCAGCGTGGATTTGCGTAGCTCGTCAGCGAACAACGGCTTTGTGTAGTATATACGGCTCAATGTGAAATCACGCACCTGATGGCATTTACTGCTGATTACAGAACCGCTTTTACCGACAAAACGCGCAAACATATCGGCCGATCGCTATCGGTGCATCCCTAATCACTTTTTATACATCCTATTATTATTATAAATATCTATTTTGTGTTTCACGGCAGAATGCAATTGAAAAAAATAGCATATGCTGGTTAGGTATGGGATGCTGGTTTATGCTGGTCCTTTTGCTAGTTTTTGCCAGCACATAAGCCAGTAAAAGACCAGTATAAGCCAGCAAAAGAACCAGCTTAAACCAGCACAAACCAGCAAAGGACCAGCTTAAACCAGCATACCAGCTTCAAAACATATCTAACCAGCATATGCTGTCCAGGGGCGGATTTACCCATTAGGCAAGGTTTGGTGACTGCCTTGGGCCCCCCAGAATGCTTTTCATACATGAGATGCGCATTAAGCGAGGACAGGCCTATATTTGCCTGAGGCCCCAAATTCACTAAATCCGCCCCTGATGATGTTTTTTTCAGAAGTAAATAATTGTGTGAGTAAAGTGAGTATTATTATTTATTATTATTTAAGTGAGTAAATAATAACTGGCCCTTTAAGGAATGGACAAGGTCGGTCAAATGAACGTAGTGCGCTTTCCACAAACAGTAAAACGAATCTCTTCCGCCCTCTAGTGTATCATTTGATATCAACTATTAGATTGAAAAAGGCGAAAGGCGTTTTCCTCAAGAGAACCGAGACATCATTGTGTTAAATGAAGCTTCCCAGTAGGTACATCACCTGAGGTAATAAACAAAGACATCTGTCACATTGATCGATTCTGTTTCAAACCTTTAGCTCTCACAAAACACTACTTTCTGTTGATTTGATGAAGGACAGCTGATGATATCATTACATGGGTCAGATATTTCATCAGCATTGTAAAAGGAATTGTTTATGAATAAAACATGAGCATTATGCTGAATACAAAGTTTGTTGTCAAATTGAAATTGAAGTGCTTACACAGCAGCGATCTGAATCACTTATGATTGAATTATTCATTATATCAGTGAGTCTATTCATGAGTAAGAGAATATATAATCAATTATTTGTTACTGATGTTTGAACTGAACAAGCTGACTTTAATGCATATTATCTAATCAGAACAGTTATATGATGCAAGATACAACAGTGACAGTGTTTAGCTGCAGCATCTAGTGGCTTCGTAAATGCAAATTACAAAGACTTAAAGATTCAGAATAACCTTTATTTAGATGAAGTGTGCCTCTTCTTGGTGATTACTAAATTAATTAAATTGTGAAACATTAAGACCATGATAAGATATCCATTTCCCTGCATGGTTCTTTTAGACATGGAAGTTACAGCTATACCATAAAAAAGGTCAACAGTTTTACGTTAACATTACACATTCTCTTCTCTCTCTTAATGGGTTTTATTGCTAATGTACATTTATTAGTAAAGTTCATCCAATATGTACATAATTCCATGTATTGCAAAAATAATATATACAATTAAACATACAAAGCCTCAGATGTACAGTATCTCACAAAAGTGAGTACACCCCTCACATTTTGGTAGATATTTTATTATATCTTTTCAAGGGAAAACGCT
>JAUCMS010000025.1:1906544-1921391 GCA_032357445.1 Enteromius radiatus
CGTTCCCAAAGCGTCATGTGACGCAGCTCGAGTTCCTGAAAAGGAACGTCTAGGTTATGAATATAACCTCTGTTCCTAGAAGGAACGAGACGCTGCGGCAGCTGAACCACACCCCCTGCATCCCTGCCGGGTTTGCTTCATGACAGAAGTGAACGCTGGTATCATCCGCATGCGCTCTTATGCTTCTGGGCTGGTGACGTCACGAGCGACGTACTGCCATTTCATTGGCTTGGTTGGATACACATTCAGAGCCGTCACGCTGGAGAGCGTTCCCAAAGCGTCATGTGACGCAGCGTCTCGTTCCTTCAAGGAACAGAGGTTATATTCATAACCTAGACGTTTTCTCGTCATGTCCTTATTTGGAAGTTTGTCAATGTAATTATTAGTTCATTTTCTCCCAGCCGTGTGTCACAGATGTTTTGAGTGCTCCTTGTGTTTGGTTTAGTATTTAAGTTCTGTGTCTCCCAGTCTGTATTGTTAGTCAATGTTAATTATTACTACCCATGTTTCTTCTGTGTTGTTCTTCAGTTTATAATTAAAAGACTCATTATTGGGATTCTCTGCTCTCCCTGTGATCTCCTTCCCTGCACGCCACACCACGTAACACATATCCACTAGGGCTGGGCGATATATATCGAACGCTATATTATGCGCATCTCATTCTTTGATTAGCGCTAAATCTCCAGCAGCTGTTTTTAAATGCAGCGCCAGCTTATACGCAGAGCCGTAGATCACTGACAAGCTACGCGTTGAGTTTCGTGGGTGATTCAATGGCGCAGCTTGTCAGTTTGTCCATTTGGACAGCCCAGAGCGTCTCAATCAGGTGCCACGGTTTCGTCCCACTTTTGATGTGTTTGGCTTCCCATTCATGTGTAACAAAACAAAAAAAAAAAAACAATTGGTACTCAAAATTAGTCCAATTGTGTTATGTTAAATGATGAGTTTGGAGAATGCCTGACGAGACATCAGAGATCACAATTTTTTTTTTTTTTTTATGTTTATTTTTTAATCTTTGACTTATTGGAAGATCCAGTCTTGTCCCTTTATAAGATTTCTAGCATGGACAGTCAGATTTATATTTTTGTTTATGAACTTTCTGACTGCAAGACTCAAGACTGTTCTCAAAACAACTCAAAAGTCTCCTCCTCACCTTGCTTTAAGAAAAACATACCATCTTACAGGCAGATTTATTGATTTAAAATTCTTAATTATTGCCCTAATGAAGATTTTCAATACTTTAGCTCTTTTCTTAAAGCCACTTTCTAAATTGTTCTAAATTGTTATTCTTTGGTTTTACTCTTTGTGAATAATGATTGTGATAAATTGGCCTCATAATTTTATTTTTGTGCAACCATGGCTGAATAATTTCATGTTCACACTGGTGCTAAAAAATGCAAATATGAATGAGAATACACTTCAGAGATATTTACTCATCAGTTGAGTTACTTCAAGTAAAGGTTAGATTTTTTTATTTTATTTTAATGGAAAATCAAATGGATAAACGATGCAGATTTATTTTATCCACCTACTTATCAAGGGTATGCATAATTTTAAGCACAAATTTAAATAATGATGGGGACATGAAATATTGATTTGAGAAGATCCATTACAGTGTACAAATCACTTGTTCTTTTCACACTTCAACAATAATAGGCCTAATACCAAAGTCCTTACATTTTATTGTAAGTACAGTTGATAACTAAGGCACAAGATGGTACCAGCTGTGTTTTTTAATGTAATGAAAGAGAGACATGAAAGAAAGCAGCCCTCAGATATGCAGAAGAAAAGTCATTATACAGCTTTGCTGTAGACAGTAGTCAGGGTAGCACTATATAACGAAGACGTGAGGGATAAAAGTACAGTGCTTTCAATGGATTGTGCTGTTGTTTAACATAATATATAAAAAAAAGAAAAAAAAAAAGACGTGATTTAGGACCTTCATATAACTATTCTAAATGTCCCTCCAAAGAAAATACTTAACTGGACGTGACATGTGGCCAGGTATGGTGATCCATACTTGGAATTCATGCTCTGCATTTAACTCATCCAAGTGCACACACACAGCAGTGAACACACACCCGGAGCAGTGGGCAGCCAATGCTGCGGCGCACCAGGGAGCAGTTGGAGGATTGGTGCCTTGCTCAAGGGTCTCACCTCAGTCATGATATTGAAGGTGGAGAGGGCTCTGGTTATTCACTCCCCCCACCTACAATCCCCACTGGACCTGAGACTCAAAGCTATGACCTTACGGTTGTGACACTGTCAGACAAAGACACACATTTTATACCGTTCAGTATATGTATTAATGGTTTTATATCTACAGTATATCTATCTATCTATCTATCTAGAGTTTTAATCCTCTTAATCATTTTAAAGTGTGTATATCTTTAAATGTTCATGGGTCTGTCTGTCATGTGACAGGAATCAGGAACTAGACCAGTGTAAAACAAGCAGCGGCATGTCAAACAATCAGGGTCACTGACCAATGGACTGCACCAGAGGGGTTGCTTTAAGGACAGGTAACACGTTCTATGAAGCCTGTATTTATAATGCATTATAAGTGTATTCTTTTCATTATAATGAATGCATATTGCATTATAAATAACTTGATAATATGTCGTATCATCTCATGGATATTAATAAGAACAGCTTTAATGTGTTATATTCACTTATTTGTTGGTATAACTTTTAACAGTAAGATAATTTATAACACACAGTTAACGATTCATCAACTTAAGTTCCAATGGAATATATTTTACTTACGTTACTTTACTTAAAGCAGGCAAATACTAGTTACAATACCTCTTTTGAAAAACTTTTTCTGAAACAGAGAAATATTAACTAACATTATTTATAATTATAAAGGATTATTTTGATGGTACCCTTTAGACCGCTGTTGATAAGTAACAATAGCCTTCATTACAGTATTAACTGTGTCTGCTAAATATATGCTAACACTTTATTTTGATGGTTCCTCAACAGACACTGAGTATAGAATATTTAACTATATGAAAGCATTCTACCCACCCTACCTAAATCTACACTTTGCTTTTTTGAAAATATTACCTAGCTCATACAGTATAAGCCTCTATAGTAGCCTCACCGGAAACATTGAAATAACACTCAGCCCCTAACCACTCGTAAGATGTTGAAAGATACTGTGCAGATCGTAAACAATGTAAAGATATAAAATAGACCATTATGAATAAAGTATTTATTATGGTGTTATAAATAACTCAAAAAGTTATATATCACAAATACATAAAAATTATAATGTATTATAATAGTTTTTAATGAGGTCTTAGAACAAGTGTTTTTTTTTTTGTTTTTTTTTAATGATGCATTATGCATTCATTATAATATAAAGGTCCAATATTGTCAAATTTCCTGGCTTAAGAGTCCTGCATGAAGTAGATATAATCTTTCATGTGCTGTTGTGACTTCCGTAAAAATGTTATGTCCGAACTACTCAGTCACTTCTTTTAGTCATCACCCGAACACCGTCCACCATCCATGACATTTCTGAGCAACAACAACACGGAAAAGGTTAACTTTAAAAGACAAAACCAGATCGGCCACCCAAGATTATGTACTCAGATCTGCATTGTTTTGAATGAGCCACCTCCGTCTTCCCTATGTTTTGCTTCAGGCTAGTTCAATGCCAAACCAACTCTTGTAAAAACTAATTTGTAGAGAATGAAGCAGATCTCATATGTCAGTTCTCTTCGGTGTCTATGTGATCGCGACCTTTCTGTAGATATGTCAGAGTAATCAACAATGGTTACTAATATGGCATTTACGAATTTTACTTCCTTTTCCAATCAAATAAGTACTGGCACTGAGATTGCAAGAACACAATGAGTGTCCACTTTATAGAATAATGCATCGCATGGACGCAATCTCTTCTTTGCCTGGATTTGAACAACATCGGGTTAAGAGAATGTTTTTCTTATGCTAAGTGGGGGCAGGCAAGCAGGCCGCCAGGCCTACGGCATCAAAATCCGTGGGCTGAAGAGTGGAGACGGGAATAAGAGGGAGGAATGAATCAGCGCACTCGCCACTGAAATGTCAGAGCAACCTTGTTCCTGTTAAACAGTTCCTGTTAAAAAGCATTATTTTCATCCATTATTTCTTTATTTTGCTCGTCCCTTCAGGCGTTTTCTTTTTGCTTTTTTCTCTGCCGTCTCTTCACAAAGCTATGGAAAATACATCTGCTGCTTATACAGGATCAAATTAAAACTTTGCCCTTGATTAGCCAAATATGTGAATGCAATTCATTTACACCTCATGAGAGGTATTAGTCCTGCGCATTTGACGCTTCAGTGAATCGGCTCGCTTTGTTTCGCCCCCGCCCAGTCAGGCTGAAGTGTTTATGGCTGATTGTCTGGGCGAGATGAGAGATGGAGTGAGTGTGCGAGAGATGCAGTGCCGCTCAAGATGAATGATTTGAGGAGAAAGTGGCAGTTTCTTGGCGACTCTAGGTGCCAGGAGAGCATCGAGGGTCAAAACACACGCCGCAGCGGGATGGATTTCATTTCCACTTCTGAACTACCGACTGCGTGTCAACTACTTTTAATGACCCTGATCTCCTGAAGTGACCCTGAAAACAACACTATACAGAAATGATGACGCAATAACAGATGTAAACAGAAGTTTCTGGCACATTTTGAAAACATAATGTTCTGCACCTGTGGGAGAGCTCTGTAATTGATGTTTATGTCCACTTACATCATTAGATCTGAATAATAACCTTTTCGCCTTCGCTTATTTACCTCAAGTGCTGTGGCACAGTAATTGCATACTTAGCAATGAAATTGCCACCATATTGTGAGGCCGCCCCGACCAAAGATACACAGATTATCCAATCAGGAAGACCAGCTGCTGCTGATTCCCACTTCATTTCGTTCTTTGGAGCAGCAGCTCTCGCCCACTTGACGCCTCGTATTAGAGACTAATGAGACCCTCGGCTAACTGCAAGTTTTCGAAAAAACTTCCTGTCAACATTAAAACACTCAAATGCTGTCTTTTAGTGCAACCGTGATTGTGATTGCAGTATACATTACATCAAAAGTAATACTTCTAAATCTGAAAAGTATACTGTATACACACACACACACACATGTAAACAAAAAAAGGCACTTGGTGATAATATCAAACTGAAAGTTTTACTTTTACATTTTAAATTCTGTAACAAATAATGTTTTAATAATCTTTTACGATGCTTTAAGTATACTACATTGGTTATAAGGGCTTAGTTCACCCACAAATGAAAATCCTGACATTAATAACTCACTCTCATGTCGTTTCGAACCCGTAAGACCTTTGTTCAAGCAATGTTACTTGAACCACATTTCAAAGACAATCAAATTATGAAATTGTATATAAGCATTCTTAAGTTGATCAAAAAAGATGAGTTCACACTTATGTTTTTAAATCGTATTTCATCTTGTATTAAAAATATGCTGAAGTCTACTTCTTTTCAGAGTCCAAAATGGTTTTGTTTTCTGGTAAGAGGAATTTATATCCTGCAGGCTGTGTGTAGTTGATCATGTGTATGGAATCAGTGCTGACACTCCCAAGAATACTTCAAATTCTTTGACCAGCCGGAGAGTTCCTTATTGTGACAATGAGCCCTTAACAGCAGGCAGTTATGGGGAAAAATCATAGAAGTGGAGGACAGAGTTATCTATCGGACTGTGATCATGACAGCTGTATTTTTTTTCCCTTTTCTTTTACGCTTAGTAAGTTCTTTATAACTGAAGGCCATCCTGACCGGCTTTTATTCCTCCTCCTTCTTCCTCTGCCTACACTCTGGAAACTGTGAATAGAGGGGAGCTCTAAAGAGAAGCAATTTGCCTTCACAGTCCAGAGAGATTAAGATATAAAGATGGAATGAAAGAGAATGAAAGCGTGTCCCAAACCCCTCTGGTTCCACCACAACACCCACTGCATACAACATGTGACTGGAGGTGAGGACATGCACACATGAAGGAAAAAAAAGTGGTTGTAAAAAAACAAATATAAATAGCATAGAGGGTTTAAAATGGGGGTTTACATTTCCTTCTATAGAACCTGAAGCACGATCAGTTATCTGCCAATATTTAATAATTATTTTTACATTCACTGTTGTTATTGGTCAATTTTAAATATACTATGCATGCATTTAAATTATGTTATACCTTAATAAAATGTTGTCTACCAGCTGTGTGTTTACTGTACACATCAGCTTTTCTCTTATACTTTCTGTGAGTACTTCCAAATGTTTTCATCGACCTGTACATGGTGAATTGAACATGGTAAAGCAGAGATTTCTATGCATTTGTATTTTGATCTCACAGCATTATAGTAGAAATCAAACATTCATTGAGTTAAAATGATGAGTCAGGCGAATGCATGAAGGCCAGCGGAGGTCAGGAGAAAAAAACTGTGCTGAATGTGCAAACTATCTGCATTTAAACCAATACTTTAGGTACTCTTAATAGACAATATAATGTACATCCCGTAAATATGATCCTGTGGGAGCTCTCCATGTCCCTGTGATACAGCTGATGAGCTTGCAAAATGATCTCAAGAGAAAACACATCTCTGCATGAGCAGCAGTGGAATATGGATTGAATCTTAAATTACCATTCCCTCAACTCCACTGACCCACTTCCTCCAATCCCAACATGAGACACACAGTGATTATGAATAATTATGGAGCCTCTGAAGACCACAAGGGTTGTTAATCTTTGTGCCTGACTGCAAAGGTAAATTAATTAAAGAAAAAGGTTCTTCCACCGGTCTCAAAATTATTTGTTATTTTATGAGACAAATTTAGAAAATTCACTTTTGTCCAATATTGTAATTTGGTGTGTGATAACAGGCGTTGGTTGTAAATGAATTGTGTTTACAGTGTGCTGATGGTGGAAATAATTGAAGATAATATGTGTGTGTGCTGACGCTGCTGAAAAATGAACCCGTTCTCATATATTATTGCATTATGTTACATAAAAATATTATTATATTAAATTCATATTATGTACAGTTAAATACTGTATCATGTTCTATTATAATTTGTCTAAACCCCTATACATGTTTTTTTGTTTGTTTGTTTGTTTTACATCATTGTTGTTCATCGGTATTAATGCATTAAATTAAATCACAGAGCTACATTGTTTTATGTTATTATATTATATTCCACAATATTTAAGATACATTGTTATGCATAAATATATTTAATAGGGGATTAGATACATGGGTTCAATTCTGATTATATTAGTTATATATTTAAATCTAATAGACTAATAACTAATATATTATAT
Organism: Enteromius radiatus; assembly: GCA_032357445.1. Lineage (NCBI taxonomy): Eukaryota > Metazoa > Chordata > Actinopteri > Cypriniformes > Cyprinidae > Enteromius > Enteromius radiatus. The sequence continues at coordinate 1,913,849 of JAUCMS010000025.1, forward strand.
TTTATTTAAAATTATTTCTGGTCTTTAAATCTCATTGGCTGACAGCCTTTCCCAATGGTGTAATATTATAGTGTTTTTTTTACATGAAAATATAATTGTTTAGACTTCAAATATGTGGTTTGTTAATTTAAAATGACACCTTGACATCAGTCTTTAGTATCATTCATCTATTATTTGTTTGTTCAAGAGCAAATAGTTTTGACTGAGTGTAAAGTCTCATAATATACTATATTTTTATTTACCAGCAAAGTCACAATACAAAAAAAAAAGATAATAATAAAAATAAAAATTAGTTATACTAAGTATAAAGTAAAGTAACATCTCAGTTACGAAGCTAACCCTTGTTCCCTGAAGGAGGGAACGGAGACGTTACGTCATTGACTGATGTCATGGAGTCCCGCCTAGGAAACCAATCGCCTCTGATTTTTTGAGTAAACGCCAATGGGAATTGACCAGTGGATTTTGCATGCAAACCACTCCCTGGAAATCTGGGAATATAAGATGGCAGCATGCAAACCACCATTAGTTTCCTGCTGAGGAGCCCGATCGCAACCGACCACCCAGCGCAGTCTGGTCTGTGGCAGGAGGGACGTAATGTCTCCATTCCCTCCTTTAGGGAACGAGGGTTACTTTTGTAACCAAGGCGTTCCCTTTCAGTCAGTTACTATGACTTCACATTATTGACTGATGTCATGGGGTCCCTATGGAAAACACCACAGCCCGAGCTAGCCAGAACTAAGGGGCAAGGAGGGCCAGATGAACCTTTGGAACAAAAGGACAAAGCGCTTGGATCCAGTGGAATGGCTCTGCAAGCCGAACGGAATTGATCGGAATTTCTGAAACTCAGAGTGCGTTCCACGTAAAGGCACAAGGCACGTACTGGACACAGCAATTCAAGGGTCGCGTCTGCCTCCTCCAGAGGCAGTGCTTGCAAGTTCACCACCTGATCCTGAAAGGGTGGAAACTTTTTGTCACATAACCAGGTCTAGGCCTCTAGCCGGACCAAATTCAAGGCACAAATAACTGCCTGCAGGTCTCCCATCCTCTTCATTTTTAAAGACAAAAACCTCAGCCTGCCTGAGTCCAGTGGCTCAAAGGGTGCTCCCCGTAGTCCCTAAGCATGACGGAAAGGTCCCAACAAGGGATAAGGTGCAGTCTGGCTGGGTTCAGCCTTCTCACCCCTCTAAGAAACCTGATGATCAGGTGGTGTCTTCCGAGAGAAAGCTTGTCTACCAGATCATGGTATGCTGTGATGGCAGCGACGTAAATTTTCACAGTGGAAGGGAGCAGCCTCTGTTCCAACTTCTCCTGAAGGAAGGAAAGGACCACTCCGACCGAGCATCTTTGTGGATCCTCTCGACAAGAGGAGCAACAGCCAGCGAAAAGACCCCACCTCAGAGCATAGGGCTGCCTCGTAGAGGGAGCTCTAGCATGAGTGATGGTGTTCCCCCACGGCCTGGGGAAGGCCAGAGAGGTCTACAGAGTCCGGTCCAGAAGCCAAATGTGCATGTTCCGCAGATCGGGACGCAGGTGCCAAATTGTGCCCATCCCCTGAGAAAGAAGGGAATTTTCCAGGGAGGGGATGTTGCTAGGAGCATGAGGTCCGCAAACCAGGTTCTGGTGGGCCAAAGTAGCGCAACCAAGAGAGTGTGCTCCTGATCCTGCCTGGTCTTGCACAGGGTCTGTGTTTGCACAACAGATCCCTCGAGTGAGCTATTATTAGCCAGTCATCGAGATGCGATGATACAGGACAAATTGAGAGATCAAAGGCCTCCGTGGCCAGTGCGGGACTAAACGAGAATTTGTTAATGAGTGATGATAGCATGATGCATAACAGCTGTGAGGAAGAGGTGCATTATGGGATGTTGAGTCCGGTAAACAACAGAGAGTGGCGTGTGATTGTAAATGAGGAACAACAGCTGTGAGGAAGTGGTGCATTATGGGATATTGAGTCCAGTGAGTAACAGAGAGTCCGATGTGGGATCGTGACAGTAGGGTTCATTATACATGTTTTTAAGGTCCTGGGTGTACATGATTCTTGCGTACATCTGGTATAAATTGCTCTTGAATTTTCCGTACATTTAGAATAAAGTTTAGTATGACCGTTTTTGATGAATTATGATTTATGATTTGTATACGCATGTTTAGTGAAGGAGACCCATTGTTCTTACTAGTTCAGTTTTAATCTCATTAATATATTCTATAAATGTTTTTTTTTTTTACTGTGAAATAAATTCCTGGCTCCAGGTGGGCACATGCCTGGAAAATACTTAACACCTGTGTGAGATCTGGCAGGTGTCACTGATGGTTGTGCGTCCACTCAATAGCACACTGATGTGTTTTGATGTGTCTTTCTGCCTCTGTCCACAGAGCAGCGAGGATCTAGGACATTAGCCTCCAAGACTGCTTGGAAAATTCCTATTATAGAAACAGTCTGTCTCTTTTCCTCTTCCTCACATGCACACACACACACACACACGCTCACACATGCTCTCTTGGTTCTCTGGAGCTCACACTGCATTACTTCTCTATTATATTTTCTCTCGATCACAGTTTTCTTCACAACCTCTGTTGTACATTTTTACATCCACTTACACACATGAGCAGACAAAAGACAGGTTTTTGTACTACTTTGAAACACAAATGCACTATGTGGGATGAGTGCTAGCTGGAAAAGGTATACAAGTAGTCTTATAGTTTACAAGCAGATAGTAAATTGATATCCTGCAGGAGGGTTGAGTCCCTTTATTAAAGCTTCACAGACGGGAATCTCATACCACTGTGTGGTTGTTGTATTCAAGCAAATCTGACAGCACTACCTCTCAGAGCACATCGCCAACTCCCTCCTGATGTATAAATATCTACAGCAAATGAAACACTCAGAATGGTGACATGTGGTTTCCTCCTTTCCACTGTCTTATGCACAAAAACACTCTTGAAAAGTGTTGGTAAGAGTGAAGAGCGTGAAATTAGGCTACACTCCTCCCAGCTATATGTCCTTGATTCAAGGTGCTGGGGATTTTACTTCTCAATTATTTATTTATACCTGCCACTAGAGGTTGGTGGTATGAACATCCTATTTATGCTAGGAAATTGTCCCAACAAGTATATTACATGCAGTGTTTTTTTGTTATGTTTTGTTTTTGTTTTTAAATCAGTGTATTAAAAACTTTACAGCGGTAGGTATATATATATATTTATTTAATTATTATTATTATTATTTTTATTTATTTTTTTTTAAATAAATTAGTTTATTAGTTTTTATTTTAGTTTAAATACTTTACAATGACGTGTATTAATAATTTAATTTAATATAATTTCACTTCATTTAACATTGCACAAATGTTCAGTATTTTATTTGCAAATTTGAATTTGAATTTATTTGATTTTAGAAACTAGTTTGATCCAGTGAATTGTATATACTTTACAATGGCAGTTTTTCTTTTTTTTTTTTTTTTCTTTTAATTAATGTAATTTAATTTAATACAATGGCAGGTCTTTATTATTATTTTTATTATTATACATTTTTTTGTGAAAAAATTAATTGGAGATAATAACCCACACAAATTGTATTAAGCTGAAGTAGAAACAAGTGCTAAGACTTCCATATTTTAAGGCTTATTCCTGCTATATTGTGATTTAAGATTTTTAAAATTGGAATTATATTATTAATCTGGAAAATTCTTTACTGTCACACACTATAACCCAGACCTACTTAGTAGTGCGCTAAACCCTGCAATAGTTTCCCTTCAATGAAGTTTTGAATTTGCATAGGACCCATTCTTTATTTTCAGCCTATTGACTGGATTTATTATATAACCCTTGATGTCATTTTTGCAGATGGTTGCATCTCAAAAAAAAGGCCGATTGCGGCTTTGAGCTTTATGTGCTCACCTGTACTATGGATAGAGGAGGAGTGAAATGAAAAGCCAGTGTGAAAATACACCCATGAATTAATTGCATTACGCTTGACAGCTTGTGCGTATTCATCTATCTATGGCAGTGCAAAGACATTACAGTCCTCCTAACAATGCTCTATAGTGGTAATCCAGGCCTACAGATTTTGAAAGCAGGCTACAAAGACCCCAATTTAGAGCCCTTTTACTGACAGCCTGTGACTCACAGAAATATTCCTGTCCTTTATTCATCTGGCGGTTTTCACTCCTTTCTTAAGAATACCTCAATGAACCACCCAGCCTGGGCAAATACAACAAAACTGATCATGTGCCCATCTGTGAGGAAGATAGAAGTGAAAGAAAGCGAAGGATGCGCACCTAAACCAAACTGCTAGCATATAATACAGAGAAAAGAAGGATAAAAAATGAGGAGGAGGACTTAATCCATTTTGAAAACAAAAAAAAAATGTTTGCTTTCACTAGCCAACTCTATTCTGAACCTTGCGTTTTCTGTTTGAGGATTTGCTCTCCTCCTTCCTTCGGGATCGTTGGATGTTTTAAAGGCGTTCTGTATACAGTATGTTTTACGGTGCAAATAACAGAGTCTCTCTGTCCAATGATAGTTGAGATTAAGGTGTAAAAAAAGTGCCTGGCTTTGCAAGAAGTACAACTTGCTGACGCCTCATGGGAGATCTATTTGGCACACTTTGCATGGGTGAAGCCAAGGAGCTTCCAGGAGCAGCGCAGTCACAGAATAATAGGTAAATAAATCGAGACATAAAGTATGCGGGGAAGGCAGCATGCCGACACGGGCAGTAATGATAGGAGCGCAGATAAGCCGTTGAATGTGGCGATCGCTGGAGATGAGGTCATAAACTAGAGAAAGGCACTGTGACTATAGGAACGGGGCCGCAGTGAGGTAGAAAGCGCTGTAAAGAGCTCTTGATATATAATGATGCCATACTTAGGACAAGAGGGATTGCAGAAACATGCCCGAATCGCTCGTCCGGCTGTTTGTCATCTCTAAACGTGAAACGCAAGAATCTTTCCACGTCTGACCCATGGACTTTTCATGGTCCTGCGAGGCCCTTAGGTGCATACTCTCCTGATTCTTGTATCTGAAAGTGCACCAAGGTTATTGTCTCTCAAAAGAAAATCTTGACTCTGAATAATGGAAACAAGTTGTTTTTACAATGCATCCCAAATGGTTTCTTGTTGAAATATTAGCATATTGTCCGGCCCACTTGTTGGTCTTTTTGCGTTGGTCTGAATGAAAATGCAAATACATTCTTTGCCACTAGGTGTGGCTTTTAGAGTGGTTTCCCCAGTAACACGGTACACAAATTGAGCTCAAAAAAGCTGCTTTGTTAGGCATTACAGGCATGATTAAATGAAAATAAAACCAATAGGAATCATTGAACAAATTGTTTGGGAGTAATCAAATAAAGTAAACATAAAGGCATATTATACGACAATGAAAGCGTTTTTTGACCTTGCATGCATGTCAACCTGTTGTTGAGGATTCACAAAACCAAAATATGAACAGTCAATGCGAAATCCGTGGCCATTTACCATTAAGATAACAATAAGACACTACATTATAATAATGCAATAAACATTAATTTAACGCCATATAACATACTGTAACTGTTTAAAACTATAAACAGCAAATTCAAGAGTATTTTACTGTAAAATTACACATTTATAACAGTTTTTCACTGGATTGTGAATTAATATGTTGTTAACAAGTTTTTACTATGGTATTACACATGGAATACAGCCTTTTACCCTTAAAAGTATGATCATTATCTGTGCTCGGAAGGTTTATGATTATCATGTTCTTTTTAGAACTGTTTTTAAGCAATTCTAAATACATTTAAATTGGTTTTAATATGTGGGGGGTGCATAAAATCACACGTATCAAAGTGAAACAAGTTACTGTTAATCATTGTTTATTACATTGTACGTTTTTCTTTTCTTTTCTTTGACAGACTCATTTGTCATTTGCCCCTAAAACAATTAGGAAAAGGCTGTTTTGGTAGGCTAAGATTAGAGCACTAATAATATCTATCTAGTGTAAGAGTGGCCCGGGGGCTCTGGTGTTCATCTAGCAGAGGACTCTCTGAAGGCCTTTATAGCTTGTATATGCACTAAATGGTGCAGGTGTCCCATGTATAGTGTTAGCTGAGAGATCAGGGGGGCACAGAAAACCTGGTGTTCAACCTCCTATGCTAGTCTCAAACCTCATGGCCTGAGGCTCTGAAAGTCCCAGATGGACCCATCTGGTGCGGCCCATAATCCATTCCTGATCTGAGCCTGTCAAAAACAGGTGTTCAGTGGGATGTTTTAAGGCTTGTTTGGCTTCTGGACGATATGAGTATTCCCACTTCTCTATTTGGCAGTTGTGGAACTTGCTGAAACATTTACATTCACAGACAACCCATAATTTTTAAATGCTGTCAGCTGCCACACGACTAATTACAAAATAAAAGTCCATTACATGCTGTTAAATTAAATGAGTTTAAATACAATATAATGAAATATTTGTGATATGTACATGAGTCATTTTTTTCTATTCTGCATGAGTTATGTTACATTAGAATATATATATATATATATATATATATATATAATTTTTTTTTTCAGTCAGTTTAGCCAAGAGGAATTTGTAGGTGACAGAATGATCTACCTTCGCATATAATGTATAATGATGCTTCTGTGTAATGTATGTACAAACCTGCAAATCAATTTATTTCAAGCAAAACAAGAACAAGCTGACAAAATCGAGAAATAACCTGCATGTCTCGGTGACATTACTTTACGCTTGGCTAAGTAACTCACCTCTTTACAAGCAAACGGAAACACTGGATCCAGAAAGATCAGAGGAGGAGAACTATGCGTGTGTGGAAACACAAACACTTCCATCATTATTAGACACACTGTAGTAGCGCTTGTATGTCTTTGATATGCTTTGCTCATGTCTCTTGCATCAGACAATCAAAGCAGTAAGAGTTAGACTATTGTTCCAGAAGTTAAACCATGTATTTTATTAGAATTCTAAATAAAGTTGCCTGTCACCATAGTAACTCACATTAGCACCTGGATAGTGATTTTCATAAGCTTTGTAAAAAAGCTATTCACAGACAAAATATACAAATAAATGCATTTGTCTACTTTTAACTACAGAAACACTTTAGATTAAAGAATACATTTTCACTATTTACTAAGTGGTTTCCCTCAGTATACTCCTATATTTAATTGCTTGATTTTATTAATCCCAATGGTTGTTTTACATGACTGTAGTTATGACAGTTTATTTCCTGTTTGCACCTTAAGAAGATGGTAACTATAAATAAATTACAATAATGAATGTAGCATGAGTTTGTATTTGTTGTATTTATTTTTTCTAATAATAACCCTAGAGTTTGAGCAAACTGTTTAACATAGCTGAGCTAAGATGTATAGCAAGACTGAATAAATAGGTGATTTTAGTACTCACTTTATCCCAGCATAAAACAAAAACTAATGACATGTTATTTGGATGTTTTCATGTCTGGGAAAAATGGTAAGGCACACTGTAAAAAAAAAACATTGCCAATACTGAAAAATTCAAGGCAACACATTGCATTCAAATTTTTATGTTTTCC
>JAUCMS010000025.1:1950145-1961010 GCA_032357445.1 Enteromius radiatus
TTACGTAAAGAAAAACTTTTATTTTGGATGCGATTAATCGCGATTAATCGTTGCCCAGCACTAATATATATATATATTTAAAGTGGTATTTAATGAACCCAATTAATGTTTACTGTACCACCTGTAAAATTTTGCTTTAAAGAGATATTTGTTTACAATGGTGCGCAATGAATCTGTCTAGTTTTGAAAGCATGATTCTACCCTCTCGTCGCCTCCACGCTGTCAGATTACCTCATGTGAGGAAACATTAAAATGCAAAATGTATATTACAATAAAGCTGCCTTCATGTCATGTTGTAATTCCGAGATGACAACATGTGACATTCTAAATTATGTGTTTCTATGGCAACAATGTCAACGCCAAAGCCCTCATGTGCTCCTGGATTTTTTTGTGTGTGTGTTTGAGAACAATAAACAACACTGTTAGAATATTAGTAGTTTAGAAGATTTAGTGTGGGTTAAGGGCACTGCACTTTGGCATTTTGAAAACCAGGGACAGTCTTGCTCACTTACTTTCTGTCGCATACACGCACTCTCAAGTTGCCAAGACCACACGGGTGGGTATTTGGACAAAGCCTTGGACCAGTGACCAGCTACTTAGGAGCTTCCTTTGAGTCTAACAATTTGAAAAGTCTGCAAATCCTTTTCAGTGGGCAGAGCTAAAGAAGGAATGATGTAGAGGTAGGTGCAAAGTTTTGGCAGCTTGGTTTTATTAAAAGCTGTTTTTGGACTAAAATTGTGAGCTGTTTTGTAGTACAATGATCTCATAAGTAAAAATATCAGGATTTTATTTATTTATTTTTTTTTTTACTTGATCCAAACTGACAGATATTTACGATGTCACAAAAGATAAACCATATTTCAAATAAACACTTTTCTTTTCAACTTTCATCAAAGAATCCTGAATAGAATGTATTAAAATGTCCACAAAATAGTGACTGTTTTAAATCAGCATATTGAAGAATCGTTAAAAATTACATTTTAAAATATATTCAACTAATGATCAATACTACTGTTTGTAAGTGTATGCATGTATAGTATAGCATATAGTTCTTTGCCTATCCTCTCTATCTTTCTTGTCCTTTTCTCCTCTCTTTTACAGTATCCTGTCACATATACGCTGACCCATATAATAAAGGCACAAAAGGCCAAACAAAAAGCATGTTGGCAGTACTTTGCTGCACCATTCACGCACTGGAAGATAATGAGTTGCAGCATGATTTTACTGGGGCCTTGCATGGTCTGTATACTTCTATGAGTGAATGAGATGTTCAAACAAAACGCTACTACGTTATGAGCTAGTTTACACCGAATCCCTCCTTTTCGTTTCAAAGTAATGCAAGTCTACTTTTTTCAAAAGACAATCCAAAACAATACCGCACTTCGCCTCAGTCAGTTCAAAGCTTTGCGGTTAAACACAGATGCCTGAGCGTAAAGTAACATGACAGCTGTTCACCAGTGTAGTTTATCTGCGGGATGTTCACCTTTCTCCGCCCACACCATATGGATTGGACTGTCACAGAATTGCGGAGTTGGGATAATGTACTTAGGCGGGAGGGCTCTGGTTATGTGTGCTCGCACAGAAGCTGCAAATCACTGCAGTGATTGATTCTCCCGTCAGACAATGTAGACTCTCTTTCTCAGCCTGTGTCAGTGTGATTTACTCACAGTATAATCCGGGCCTTGAGCTAGTCTGGTCTTTTCCTACGGCGGTTTCTCGCACGATCCAGAGAGAACGGATTTCTCTACTTATACGCCCAGGCGTTTATTGAATTACTGCGAGAACCAAAGCCTAAGCATCGTATGAAACTTTCTTTACTCCATTTAGATGAATTGCATCGGAGGAGCTGTGAAATAAACAGCCAAAGCCCCCCGTGTGTGTATAATACACGTTAACGTTATTTATTTACAAGACTTGAAACTATGAAAGAGCTGCATTATACAACATCAGGGAAATACTAAAGTTATGATTATATTATCTACAGCTGCGCAAGCAAAATGAGCAGTACTGTGTGCTTTGTAAACTTAGATTCACCTAATGAATCGGAAATCGGAGGGGTGGCGGGTGAAGAGCGTATTGTTGGCATCACGGCAACAGATTGTTTCTTGTTTCACTTCAGTAAAGCCGGGTGCAATTAACGGTGTTCGGATGATCATTCAATTGCGAGACGCAGATGTGCAAATGTGCTGCTGATGTCACATGCCTGCCTGATAAGGATACTAATATTATAATTTAATGAGCCCGAGAACATCAGTGCACTCCATAGTGAAGATTTCTTTAGATTAGTTCATCCCAAAATGAAAGCCGTTGTTCACTTACAATAATCTTCTCTTATGCTAAACCTCTCAGGTCGCATTTGCATTTCCACATTTGCATTCAAACTTGATCCTTCCAGAATAGACAATCAATCAATTATGTCACTGACAAATTAACAACTGTCACAGATGTTGCATCTAAAATCACCATATTTGTTTGTGATTTTAGTATTATTACAACATAAGAGGAGGAGAGATACTCTTTTTTTCTTTCTGTGGAGAAAGGGTCAGCAAATCCAGAGTTTTAAGTTGATGCTTTAAGAGGTCCCTGCCCTAAGGCAAGTTGCTTTGGGCATAATACATATGTTTAGAAGAGGAACTAGTGAACCATTATCACATGAATGCAATCTTGATGAAGGGTTTTGGCAACCCAGTCACTAGTGTTTGTCTCAGATTGACAAGCTTGTTAAAGGTAATGAGAGATGAGTGTGATATAGCAGACATATGAAGTAGACGTTAGATAAAATCTGGCCTCTGTAGACTTTTTTTACTAAGCATCTCTGTTGAGTGGGACCACTGCTTTCCCCTCAAGAGAAGTATTTTAATTGGTCTCTGAAGTTCTCATTACCATAAATTTGACATTTAACTATGCTTTATGATCATGTTTAGACTACATTTGATGCATTTTTCATAAAAATACACTTCCAGAAATATAACTACTAATAAGCTTTGACCAAGTTACACTTAAGTTCAGCGCAGCAGTTCAATACATGTCCTTTAATGTGATGGTATTAGTATAATTGCATATCATATCTGGTTTATTGCTTATTGATTAAAAATCTAGTGTAATCTGGATGTTTACTGTGATTATGCAATCAATTATATATTTCTTGGATGAAACGTTAGATCAAGGACACAGATTGCATATTCACTAATGGTAATATATATATATATATATATATATATATCTGAAGAATCAGAATAGCCTGGATACATCTGGACTCTTTTCACTTGGGGCTGTAAGCAAACATTTGGTATTGGCCTAGACACCCCCTAGTAATGCCCCGAGCAATCACCCAGAATGCTTTAGCAAATGTTTTAACATCAGAAAAAAAAAAAAAAGGACCATGAGGCCGGGCTCTTTTGTGCCAGCTACTGACTCAAACTCCAGGATCCTGATAGTGTGTTGTGCACCAGAAATTACAGTAATATTGCGCTCCAAATTTTTCCTTCAGAAACTGTACCTCATTAAATCTTGTAATTATTATTCGTCACTTTGAACAGCAATAACTTTTTATCCTAACACTGCAAACTCGCCAAACTTTGCATGCATGAAGGGTCTATGGCTAATTGCGTTTTGAATCATTTGGGGATGGTATGTATGGTTTCCTAGCAACTAGTTGGCTCTTATGGTTGCCTATTGCAAACTAATTTGCAATATTCAAAATGTCAGCCACCCTGCAAATGGGAAGCAAAACTGACAATTCAAAAGATCTGACATATATAACAGAAAATAAATACTTGAAAGAAGTACCCTTAAATGCAAAATCACTGTAAAGCATTTTATATTAATAAAATGAATAAATAAATCAATGACTTAACATTACATTACAAACACACAACAAACATTTCTGCTGGATTCTGCTATTGTTCTTTGGTTCTAGAAACTGCTTTTAAGTTTGCACATCTATGGCACACTGCATATTGAGCCGATTAATTTTATTATATCTAATTAGCTTTTACAATAGCATTGTGTGTTATATTGTGAACAGCTTGGCTGACTTGTTAAATTAAATCTGTTATTCACAGCAGACTTAAACGAAATTGCATCATTTGAAGTCTCTATATGGCACTAAAAGGGATGGTGGAGTATTTTGCAATCTATTTACCTAATCTACGGCAGTGACTGCAAGTGACTTGCCTCAAATCCAGCTGTTTTAAAGGATAGTTCACATACTGTATAAATGAAGATTCTGTCATCACATGTCCTTCTACACCTGAGAGATTTAGATTTTACTTCTACTCTGAAAGATATTGAAGAATGTTGTGTTTATTCAATGAAAGTAAATCCAATCCCAGTCCAAAACAATACAGGGCCTCAGTCAAAATACATTCCTTTGTGTTCCTCAGAGAAAAGAAAGTAATTTAGGTTGGGAACAACATTAAGGAGAGCTAGAAAAAAATGGAGATGCTATTTTTTTAGTACTTGATAATATATCAATGACAACTAGTTTGAACAGTACATGTGGGTTTTATAACACTCTTGCATCTCTTCATTGAACTTAAATTCAATAAGGTCAATAAATAAGGCTTATTTTCTAACTCCCCTAGAGTTAAACTAGAGATTAAAGAGTTGTACTATTTTCAAATCCATTTAGCACTTTTAGCAGTAGCTTATGCCGAGTTCAGACTGCACGATTTTAACCCCGTTTTTGACTCGCCGACAGGTTTCGATAAATCGCGACAAATGCCAGACACCCGTGAGATATTTGGCATGCTAAATATCTGGACCTCCATAATCTTCTTTTCATTGAAAATGCGCACACATGCAATTTGTATGGCAAGCTTCTTTTGCTTGCTATCATTTTAATAATAATCCCAGTCTCATGTGAGAACTCCGGTCTTGCACACATGACCTCGCATTGTTTCCATGTCACTTCTCGCGTGGGTTTGGCAGTGAGATAAAGTTGTCGGCGATTATTCCTATTGTACAGTCATGCAGTGTGAAACCCCCTGTCACTGATCTATCATGCAATGTGAACACAGCAACAACTGAATACTACCCCAGATAGTTATGTGACTATCATGTGTGAAAACATCTGTGACGTGACTTTTTTGAACGGGTTGCCTGGAATGTAGCATGAGCCTATGGGTGAGGCTTACGGTTTCGTTAGACGCTATAGGGATATAACGAGGAAAATAACAATGTGCAATAAACTGTTTGTACTAAAAAACATAATTAAGATAATATAAATAGAATAATGTGATAGAACACACTGATAAACTGGCATAGATCATTGAATCTGCTTAGACTATTAGCATCACGCTCAAAAATTACCAAAGAGTCTCAATATTTTTCCTCTCTTATAGTTACATTGTGTACTAAGACCGACATAAAATGAAAAGGCTGATATAACTAGGAACTATACTCTCATTGCAGCGTGATAATTAAGGAACTTTTCTGTCATACCATGGCTGCAGAAGGCGCAATGATATTACACAGTGCCTGAAATTGCTGGGAACTATTTCCAGGCACTGCTTAAGCACATGAAAATGCTGGGGACTATTTTCAGGCACTGTGTAATATCATTGCGCCTGCTGCAGCTATGGTATGGCAGCAAAGTTCCCTGTAGTTCCTAGTGAATAGCAACTTTTCATTTTATGTCAGTGTTACAGTATGTCAGTACACAATTGGTGCTTTTCCACTGCGTGGTGCGGCACAGTTCGGTTTGCGTTTCCACTGCAGTTTAGTACCGCTTTAGAGTGGGCGGGATTATCTGCATGTCATTGTAGTCGCAGACCTCTACTGCCATGACTCCCGGAAAACACTTTCATTCATTATTTTTTCCTACATCAAAATATATCAAACGTACGTGCAGTAAGAGCATCTACGGCATATTGCGTTGGCCAAAACACACAAGGAAACGCTAACTCACCGGCAATCACCGACATTGCATTCGGACGGATTAGATTTCTCAGAGGACCACTGAGTATGCTTTAAAACAGTAGGTAATTTGCTCTGGAATCATCACAGAGATTGTGAGAGAAAAACACAGACATGGCAGATTCGGATGGGATTAAAATCACCAAGTACGTCTGTGAAACAAACATTTCTCTAACGACCCCCTGTAAAACTAGTCCCGTCCAAATAGGGCTTAAGCCAAATGACGAAGGACCCCTCACGCAAAACTCTTTTGATCAAGCGTCAAAATGTGACGAGTTGCAGGTCTCACGCAAGTTCAATGATGCAGGAGTGAGAATTTTCTCTGGCCAATCAGAATGTACACATCGCATTTTGGTAACGGTACGGTACACTTGGAACCTCAGCTGAGGTGGTAATAAAAGTACTGTTCCCAGTGGAAAACCCCCCAAAAGTGAATCGTACCAAACCGTACTGTGCCGTATCATGCATTGGAAAGCGCCATTTGTAACTACAGAAGAGTCAAGTATTCAAGTCATTTTCGAGTTTTATGCTAATGGTCTAATCAGATCCAATGATCTATGCTAAGCTAAAGCTAAAAGTGCCCTGAAAGACCCTAAAATCAGAAAAATGGATGGTAAAACTCAACAGTTTAACTCTAGGGGAGTTGGAAAATAAGTTTTTTTTTTACTTTTGTGTTTGTGAATCGTATGAATATATCCATGTGAAAACCTGGCTAATAATTAGAATTTAGTTGTGCCCATAGTTTCTATTTCTTCTATTCCCTCTGGTCAAATATTCACACCCATGGCCTTTCCTCAGAAGTGAAAGTATCAGTTTGATTATGCTGCAATTCCTCAAGACCTACAACCATTCTTGCTTCAATACCCCAGACCGACTTCTGGCAATGGGAAAGTGGCCAAATTCATTTTTTTTTTGTAGCAAACACTATGCATGGGACTTCAAAGCTTCCCCTGCGGTGGAGCGCCTCAAGGAGAAGAACATTTGTTGCAGCTGGGCACTGTTGCATTTTCTTATCGTCTATTCACTTCATGTGCAATGCCTTGGGGCCATAGCAAATAAATTGACCGTTGTTCGGTCACTTTGAACTTCTTGGCAGCTTAACACTTAGCAGGCATGCTAGTTTCTCTGAGGCCATAAGAGCAGGCCCTGTCTTAACAGACTTGTTTGAGGTGACTGGTTGGGCAAGCACGAGAATCATGTGTTGTTCTTTTGTGTCCTCTTGAGGCAGATATTTTATAATTCTATTAGCTCTGCTTTGCTTACAGCTATAAAAGTCTATGCTCAGCCAACACTTTAAACAAGAGAATTACATCTGAAGACCCTCTGTTTATTCATGTTTAAAACAGAACACATTTTCTTACCCAAGGATAAGGTGTATATGAAATATTCAGGAGGACAAAAGGAGTGATTAACCCTTGAAGTGTGAATCTACTAAACCGGGACGCTTCTTTGAACATTTGCTGTCTGGTGGCTGAAACTAAGGATAGGCGTTAAAGGTCATTAAAGAGATTTTACAAATGAATCTCACAAAGTACCTTCTGTGGCCTTCGGGTTTCCTTTTTACGTTCTGTAATCCAGGAAGAGGTCAAGTGTCATTTTGTAGATGTGTGTATGGAGGAACTCACTTGTGAAAGCATGCTTCATTTGTACAGTCTATTTGCATAATGAGCTTAGAACTCTCTTTAATGTGAAAATCCTCACAAAAGGAATGTTTCCAGTGAGATATGCATGGCATGCTCTAGTGATTTATTTATATAGCAAATAATATACACATATATTTAAACTACACTTTTTCTGAGTTTAGTTTCTATTTTTGAGCCTCTGTGCAATTGTAAGGTGTCCATGCAGTTGTAACCTTGAAGAGTAATAACTCTCTGCCTGATATAACCTTTGAAGTGAATTTAGTTGTAGACTAATGTGAGTCAGTCATAGTGAACAATAGTTTTATTCACAAATGGGCTGGAACGGTCCAGAATGACATTCCAGCTTTTTTGAAAGAGAGAGAGAATACTGGAAGTTTGTTTGCCAATCTATTCTTGCATGCTTTAGTACAGTTTTTTTGTTTAGAACACATATTTTGTTTCCATTAAATGTAGGAGAACAAGGCATTGGTTGTTGATAACATAAGATGGCTCATGAGACAAAAACTGTAATGGTATAGGGGGAATTTGGGTAATCTGGGGCAGTTTTGTGCAATTTTTGACTTTTGACTGCGATTTATTTCACTATGTATCTAACACACGAGATCAACACATTAGACTTTTCTGAAATCCAAGATGTAAAGAAGAAAGAATGTAGATGTTACACCCAGAGGAGAAATACTACACCTGTCAGTGTTTTCGTGCCAGAATACATACATATAATTTACACTTGAATTTGATACTCTTGGGACAGGCCACTTTTATAATTTGGGACATACTGTATGTATTAGATCTAAAAAAGCTTACATCCACATAATACATCCATAATTTATGCATGCCAAACACAATATTACCAATTTTAAAAATGCATTATGAATAATCTGAAACCTCAAAAGAAAAAAAAAAAAATAAATAATAATAAAATAAATAAATGTAGATTCCAAATTAGGATTAAATATCTACTGTTAATTCATGTAAATTTTTTTTTTTTTTCGTTTTACTTTTTAACTATTTAAATTGTTTAACATTGTGTTAACATAAATAAATAAACAAATAAATAAATCTAAGCAACAGCAAGCAACAATTTAATTAAACTATTATTCACTTGGTTACTCAAGTTCCAAATGTGGGACTATTCATGGATTATGATAATATTAAATAGATCAAATTATTGAATAGCTCACAAACATCATTTGACAACAATCAGGAACACTGTCTTATCTATGACAGATGTGTGTCCTTAACATTACCACTCATTTCTCATGATGGTATATATTAGTCTTTGTCATTACACTTATAAAGTCCCTATAAGTACACATTTCCCCCAATCAATCATATTTGATAATGTGAAAAAAAAAAAAAAAATAATAATATAATATAATAATAAAAAATAATATAAAAATATAATAAAAAAAACACTATAATATCTGTTGCTCGGATAGAACACAAACATAATTTGAAAACAGTTACAACGTGTTAACATTAATTAAGATATATTTTATTTTTAACTTCTGTTAACAAAAATAAATATATACTGGAATAAATGTATTGTTCACTGTTTGTTTGTGTTAGATAAAGCATTAGCTAATGTTAACGAATGATTCCTTATTGTAAAGTGTTACCATATTGTTGTATGTATGACAGATTTAAGTAGTTAACAATAATCTAGTCAGAATCCCATGTCACTGACCTGTTCATGCAATTCCCAGGAGACCACCTCATGAAGTCATGTGATTTCAGTCACATGACAACTATGCTAAGTGAGGTTGTACGAATTCGTACAAATTAGCCACCTCATAAAATATGTACAAATCGGTCGTGAGACTGTGTTGGATATTTAGCCCCTGGAATGTGACTTTAATCAGGGAAAACCCACCTAAAAATGTCTAGTTTTGAGGAGCAATTGGGCAAAAACCTGGCAGCCCTGTTTTGTACCCACTCACAAAACTTAAATACTCCTAGAATGCATGTTTTGAAAAGAAACAAGCCATTCGCCTAATTAATGTGCATCAAAGGAGTTGTTTTAAGTTGAGAAAACCATTCATTCTGTCATCAAGACAAAATGTTACCAAATCAACAGCAGCGGTGCATATACAGTGGCAAAGCATTAAACACTGCAGCTATATTAATTATGCATATGGAATATACAGAAGGCATTTGATGTTCTTGTAGACTTGAAATAAAGCTTAATAATATTGATTTATTCAATAATCTCAACAAGAAATCAAGCATAGTTGAAACCAGGACACATGCTTTATTGTTTTCCCACCCATTTTTCCTAGCAGATATATGTAAATTGCACTAAATATCAACAAGAGATTTCAACAAAATTATGATGTTATGATGTTTTGGGATGAGGGACTTTTGCTTGATTTAGATTGGTTTATCTGCCTGAGCAATGGTTTACTCATCAGGCATGAGTAAATCATATAAAATCATTCAATGTGTTTCAAGTGCAAATGCACATCAAGATCATTATCAGCCTGCCCACTGCTTATCACTGAGGAACAATAATCTCATTTCATCACAAACATGTGCGCAGCGTACTAAAGAGTACGAATTATTATTCACTGCATGTGGTTTTCTTAACTATTTTCATAGATTGCTAAATTGTGTGCACAGATTGCTGTAACAGTTGTAAACTTTTCCACAATAAAATCAAATGAGCTCAGAACAGTTTAATAATTTAAAGAAGCAGTTCTACTATAAAACTACAGCATGTCATGATTATATTCAAATATATAGATGCTTCATACTTGTACATATGTGTAAAAAATATTGATTTTAGTATTGTTTTGAACTATTTTGAAATGCAACATACAAAAATGCATTTAGTTTAACTGCAGTGATTAAATACATAATTCTTTATTTTCTATGCATTTTTTTTTACATTGGCAAAGAAAGGAAATATGTAAATGCAAAAGCAAAAAGGTTTTATAAAAAAATAATATTTTAAAATGTATAAAAATTTCTATTTTAAAACATATTAAACAGAAAACATTTATGTAATATTTCTAAATATAAAAATAAATGTTTCAAAAGCATAAAATCTTATCCTATGCTTTGGAGATCTAGTGTATATATTTATAGATTATATTTAGATATTATACAATAAATGTCAATCTATATCACCTGTTTTATCTATTTTTTATGACATATATTCATGTTTTAAAGTAAAGAAACAAGAAATTAGATTTTATTAATTTTTATTTTTATTTTTTTAAAGTCGAAGTCAAAGTCAGTTTTATTTGTCAATTTCTTCTCATGTACTGGACATACAAAGGAATCGAAATTACGTTTCACACT
>JAUCMS010000025.1:1976992-1987260 GCA_032357445.1 Enteromius radiatus
GTGTGGACGCTACCGCACTACTTGGTCAATAAAAGAGCTTCGCTACTGAAAAGCTATTTGATTCAGAAAACAGCGACACTACCAACAAGCTACTGAGAAATGTAGTTAAACTAGTAGCGTCACTACTTGTAGCGACGCTACTGCCCATCACTGGGCTCATGTTACAGTTATAAGGGGACAGACATGAGAATGCTAAGATGTATTAGGTAATGTAACGAAGCGGACAGACTCAGAAGTAAAAGGTAAGTAGAATGTACGTAGGGTTAATCCAAGGAGACGATGGGAGACACACGGAGACTTCAGCCACACACACACCACATACCACACTGGAGACGAAGGATATCTTGACGAACACGGAGACTTCAATGACTGTAGGTAACGAGCTGCAGTAGAGGTAAGTACAGCTGGTGAAACACAGAGCTGGGTCTAGCAGTAGTCCGCTTAGGAGATACGAGCTTGGACAATGTGCTGTGGAGTGACTGTGACTTAAATGTGGTGCTTGATGAAATCCAAGAGGGAGAGGGGGTGGAGTCCAGCCTAGGTGTAACAGGTAAAGTGTTATCTGTAATCCTGGCTTCAAATTGAGACCGATGTGATTTAATGTATATCGTCTGGGGTCGGCTATGCCGCTGGCGGCAGCACGTGGATATTTTTTAGATGTCAGCAAAGAGAACTGCTCTGTCATATATGATCATACATATAAGAGTAATACAGCATTTAAATATGTAAAGGGTCTATTTTTATTTGTATACACTCACAATATCAACAAAACATTCTGCTTTTGGTAAATAAAGAAAGATAACAGGGTGCATTCTCTGCTGTCTCGGTCTCCGTGATGTTCAGTTTAAAACGCGTCAATAAAATGAGCTGAAACACAGCGAAAACGTGACTCTCAGACAGAGTTTTTCTTGCCGAAATTTTTTTTTTCTGTGTTAAAGTTATCAGTATGAAACCAACACCATGTTTGGTTTATTTGTCTGAGCTAATTATTTTTAATTCGACCACACCCGCAAGCTACATACCCTACTGTTACTGTATAACAATCATCTACGTGAGACGCGCGCGACATGTACACGCCCACAACAGCGCCGCGAGCTCTGCAGCAAAACCTTTCTTTAGATTCACCTTGGCTGCTTTTCGTTTCTGGAAGAAGACGCGCTTTGAGAAATAAGATTTGCATTACCTCAGACAAAGAAGATTTGGCTCGATTCAGGAAGAGAACATTTTCATGAATAAGTCTTTCTCTAATTCGCCTTATTCACCTGCCGGACCTGGCTTATTCACTCGAATGCTGTTGAGAGGTACACAAACCCGGAAGTTTGACTCCGAAAGAACTGCAGCTGTGGTTGCCGGAATTCAACCGTAAGAAATATGGTAACAATGTTATAGGTTTTACAATTTTAAGTAAAATTTACAGTTAAATACCGTAATTTCATTAACTGATATAATGTTAATACACCAACCTATTAAGGTACCGAAATCTGTCAAACTCAAAGGAATCACACAGCCAATACAGCTCCCAAACAGGCAGCTGCTCGAGTCCGTGGCTTCTTTAACTTATGTCTTAATTTCCCTTTTTCAGGGGTGTAAGACATACAGTAAATAGTATGTCATCCAGTTTTTTTTTTTGTTTTGTTTTTTTCAATGCTTTGTAAATTCTACTTTTCACATACTATTTTTCACCTACTGTGTACTAGGGTTATTTTGGATGCAGGTAATTTTAGGGGCATTCATTTATCGAACCTTTCATTTAACAACTTGCCAGTAAAGCAGTCGTAATCATCTGGTTTTTTTTTTTGTTTTTTGTTTTTTATACATACAGCATTTAAAGCCAAAATCAAATGTACTTCTCCAGGATGTCCTCCCTCCAATACTATTGGCAAGTTCAACTCATTTCAGAAAACTCCTTTTAATCATGAGCTAGTTTTAGCTTGGCAACTTTTGAAGTAGATTTCTCGACACTGCTTGTTGCCACCACTGCCAGGTCGAGGCAACGATCCTCTGAACCTGCAGAACTGGGATCCTATCCAAATATGGCAGAAAAGCTTCACAAACTAGCTGGCCTTTGGCAGGGGAAGAGTAATGACTGCGGACCCGTCTGATGTGTTGGCCCTGTTCTGGTGTTACAGATTTTGGACGGTCATCAGTCCTGTGAGCTGTCTGAGATGTTCTCTGCAGGCAGGTCTCACTCAAGTGGTGTGTTTCCATGTCTGGAAACGTGCACACATGACATATTCACTTGCATTCACTTGCATTCAATTTAAGTTTTACAATTCATAATATAAGAAAATTATACACAATATGTTTTGTACTTCAAATGTGTTATATTTTATGTTTTTCTATATGCATTTTGACTGAGAATTCTTTTTACAGCCTGTGTCAGGGATGGCAACAGATTTTTGTCTGTCTGGAGGAGGCAGTAATTACATGCTTTGTATCATAAAATGGCTGCCAACTGGATTTTGGAAAAGCAGCGTTTGTCTCTGGTGGGTTTTCTGCAACTGTGGTCGTCTAAAGATTTGTCCTTGGAGTAGAATGTCGAGCACAGAAAGCTTATGTGCTTAATGGTCTTAAAAACGAAAAACCATGCTCTCAAAAAAAGAAAGAGGGTATGCACAATAGACATACTTAAGGATACTTAAGGAGTTTTAATGAAGTTAAAATAAGGCCACACATACACTTCAGCCAAACATAATTTGTGCAGTGCTGTTCTGAACACACAGGGTTTGGTTGATTACATGAGTAACAGCCACCGTAGACATTCACTAAACCTTTTTCTCAAACAATACCAATTCGAGAGAGAGAGAGAGAGAGAGAGAGAGATCTTTCTTACTAGTTACATTTCTGAGTGATTTTACCACAAAACAGGTTTTATCCTCTTGTTCATAAAATATAATGTAGCCATTCAGTATTTAAACTGTTATAAATAAAAGTTGTGGGGCAGTGTTGTCAAGTTTATACCTTAATGTGAGAGCTGTGTGATCTCCGATGTGTGTGTGTCTGTCTTGTCAGTAAGCAGCACATTAATAGAAAAATGTATATAAATATAAAATGGTGTACGGTGATGTATGGTGAAAGAACTGCAGCTGTGGTTGCCGGAATTCAACCGTAAGAAATATGGTAACAATGTTATAGGTTTTACAATTTTAAGTAAAATTTACAGTTAAATACCGTAATTTAATTAACTGTTATAATGTTAATACACCAACCTATTAAGCTACCGAAATCTGTTTTGTACCTTTGAAATACACTGATAATCACCAAATGCAGGTGGTGATGAGGAAGTCACATGATGAACCAAAGCCCATCACATGCAGCTTTTACATAGTAACACATATAGAATATGTTCGGTGTCATTCACACTAAACACCATCATGGTGAGACGCATTATGAAAATTACAATAAACATTAATTTAACAACATTACTTGTAACATATAACCCTAATAAACATAACAGATAAGAAAAAAAAGGAACAGAAAAACATCAAATTCAAACAAAATTTGAAATGCAACACAGGGAATTCTGGTAATGTCATTTTACGGGTTTTTACCGTTAAAATCACTGTCATTTTTTACTGTGTAGTGGTGTCCCAATTCTTCAGGGAATATTTTCACCCCTACCCCTTGACATTCTGTTATAAGGGAAAATAGAATTAGGATTCGGCCTTAGTGAAGCCACCTTTAATGAACTTAAAAGTGAGAACATTGCACATGCCAAGCAATGGAACCCTACCTCAAGAAATGAAATGAAAAAAAAATATTTTCAGCCATCTGGGATCAAGACATTTTTCGTCAACCAGCTAGAAAGCATTAATGGGCCTTCAGTCATTTTCCTGCTTGAATATTCCCATAATTCATCAGCTATGAGTGTCTCTTTCACTCTCCTCAGGTGTCACATCTATAAAAAGCAGTTACACTCTGTCAACACATCTCAGTTCTGTCGTTCCAACTCTTTCCTCATCTCCTCCGTACCCTCCTGCGGTTTTCATTCATTCTGAATGAAATGTAGAAGCTGTTTTCATAGGAAAATGCAAAATGGTGGCCTCCGTATTTTGAAAGATTCATGATTTCCCAAATTAGCCTGGTTAATAATTCAGCTTGTGTATAAGCTGACTCTGGAAGGCAGGGAATGAGAGTCTGTCTGCCGTACCGGGACAGTCTACTGAAATAGGGGCAAAGATGCTTCACTGCACTGACAGGCCATTTTTGCAGGTTAAAATGGCTTCAGCATAATGAACTAGCCAAGGGACTGGATGTCTAAAGGGCTGACCCGACTTATTCAAGTGTGGTTGCGAATATGCACGCACATTAACATGCACAAACCCTCTCGCTCGCTGTGTGCACTTCCATAATCTTCTCTCAACCAAGACCTGTGATTATCCTTTGAGGCCATTCGCTAACATTTACTGTGTAGCTGATTCTCACAGGCCAAAGGAGGAGGTAAAAAGCTAACTTACAAAAGCTCGGTTACATTCTTTAAGTTTCAGTGAGCAGCAATTATGCTTTGTTGCACATGGTCAAAAAGATTTATGAGGCTGTTAATAATTTTTTTTTTCACCTATTTTTCAGTTCCAAAATATGTGTGACCCCACATCCCAACCCCTGCAACAAAATTAAACTACACACTTTAGGATCCCACCAGTGTTAAACAACTTTTAAAAGAATATCAACATTTATTAGCCCTCACTTCAAACCTATTAAAACTATTATTATTTTATATTATTATTTAAAGTAATCATAATCATAATAGTAATATATCAATGCAATAAAACTACACTTAAATGCACTTAAAGTATAGTTGTTGTGTTTGGTTTTTTTTTTTTGCACTTAATAATAATAATAATAATATGCCAAGTTAAACGTTTTAGGCCCAGTTTCACAAACAGGGATTAGCTTAACCAGGATTAGAATTTAGTTAAATTAATATATTTAAGCAACTTTTAAAAAACATCTTGACAGAGAACAAACACTGACATATTTTAAAATATGTCAAAGCAAGATATTTTCAGTTTAGACAACTCAAACCTGCACTTTTAGTCTGGGGCTACGTAGCTTGAAACCAGGGTAAGTAAATTTTAAATCATCATATTTCAATAATCTTTTGTTATCAAAAGATGTACACTTTATTGTATTGACAAACATAATAACACATACTTGATTATGTACCAATGTGTGTTATTCAATATAAACATAAATTATGATACATTTTAAATTGAACTGTTTAAGTTAATATAAATGCCCAAAAAACAAAAACAACATTCAATTAATTTTTCACTGACATATATTATATTTTAAAGTGTAATATTTACAAGTACACTACAAATAAACTAATAAATAAATGTTTTTCCCATGTTTTGTAGCCTTGAGAGTCATTGTATACGCATCTAATATGTACATTACATTTAGCAGACACTTTTATCCAAAGCAGCTTACAAATGAGGAAATCACAATTTCACTATTATCCAGTGGTCTATTTTCTCTTTATTATCACATACTGCTCTTAAAAATGGCATTTAAAAATGTAATATGAAGTACTTAATGAGTTGGTAAAACAGATTCTTGACCAAAAAACTCTCTCTCTCAATTTCTGTTGAAGACTGTTTGACCGCTATTAGTAATGAAATAGGTCCTCTTAACATTTTATCAGCATCTAGAATAAACGAGGCTGTTGTTTTATTTTTGAGGGAAGAGTCTATGGTTCACCATTTAGTGGAAGTTGGTTTATCTGTTGGTGATTTTTTTCTGACTGTTCTGCCGTTGTCAAGTCCTTCAAAGAAGGTAACTTTTTCTAATGTGCCTCCGTTCATTTCAAATGATTCAGTTGAGCGCTTACTTAGCCGCTATGGCAAAATTATGATACCGATTACAATGATTTCGCTTGGTGTGAAAAATCCAGATTTAAAACGTGATGTCTTTTAGACTCCAAAGTGCTATGATTTTGGATGCTGAATTTCAACACTTGGATGTATCTGTGAAATTGACTTTGGCAGGTAAAGATTACTTGCTTTTTATCAGCACGGAATCAATGAAATGTTTCTCCTCTGGGGTCTACGGACATACAAATTTGAAGTGTACTATTAATAAGGTGACTGAACAAAATGAGAATGTGACTGAGCCTAAAACACCTTCGGAGCAAGTGGCTCCAGCCATTAAAAATGATAACCAGGATGGCAGTGATAAAACTGATGAGCAGGCTGAACCGGATTCATTGTCAAAAGGCAGTAAAAATCCGAAAGAGGACACATTGATCAGTAACACTGAGAATGCGGGAAAGTGTTCCGTGAACACTAATGTATGCGCTAATGCTCGTGGTGTGGCGAGCGGTGGATCTGGGACCGTCACTGCAGGAAACATTGACTCAGTGCACCCTCATGGGAGTCGGAGAGCCTTGGGACTCGCAAGCATCGGTTGGCCTGTCAAAGTTTGATGCGGATCAGATTTCTGAGGGAGGTGAGGCTCAGTCTGCAGATATAAATTCTGATAGTGAGGAATCTGATGTTGGTGATTATTTCACTGATGTCTGTTCCCAAGGAACAGATTAATGATTTTCTCAATGAAACTTTTAACCAGCGAAGACCAAAACTAGAGAATTATTTCTCTAGTTTTGCAACTGTTTGTGGACTCTTGTGCTTTGGCTATGAGGAAAGCTTCATTGGAAGAACTTGGCTAAGATATGGTACGAACCTCAGGTGTTGCCATCCTTTTTTCCCCATGTGTCAGTATGCACCCAGTTGTTGTAGAAGTAATCCCTGGTCAGCTTTTGAGAGCTGATATTATTTTTGGGGAAGCTCATTTTTCCTTTATTAATGTGTATGCACCAAATGTAGGTCAAGAACGGATCTCCTTTTTAACAACACTTTCTGATGCCTTATTACAGTGTACTCAGGGGAATATTATTGTACTAGGTGGTGATTTTAATTGTACTGTTGATTAAGTTTTGGACAGGAATTACGATGAACCTCACTATTCTTCTGCTGAATGTTTAAAGAAATTAATTAATGAGCATACTGTGCTCGATGTTTGCAGGGAGGCTTTTCCTGGAGTTAGACAGTACACATGGTTAAAATACAATTCCAACAATGTTTCAGAAGCTCGGTTTTATGTTGAAAAGGGATACAGGGGTAGGATTGTTAGCAGTTCAATTACGCCATCTTTTCTATCGGATCATCATTATGTGTCTATTGTAGTTTCTGTTCTATTTCTAAATCTTTTAAATCACATTGGCATTTTAATAATAGCTTATTAGAGGATTGCACTTTCATTCACTCTTTTAATCTTTTATTTGGTCAATGGTGGAATGTTGGTAAAACACAAATCAAGTATTTTTGTTAGTTTTTTTATGTTGCACATAGTACTGGAATGCTTAAAGCCAGAATGAAGTCCCTTGAACAAGCCATCCTTGGGGGAAGCAGTGACTATGCCCACGATAATCCAACATTTAATTGACTCTTTTATTTAAAGAATTTATTGGAGGAACGAGGAAAAACTGCTGTTTTGAAGACCAGATTTGCAAATGACATGGATGCTCCAACATCTTTCTCTTTTGGTCTTGAAAAAAAGCCAAGAGAACAGAAGAGTTTTTATTAGTTGAAAATACCAGGAATCGGTGTGATAACAGATCAACGGGAAATTCAATCTTATGCTCTTTCTTTTTATGATACTGTTCTAAATCGTGGAATGATACAGCAGTCGACATACTTTTATGTGACTTATCCAAACTAACGGAGGAAGAATTTAATGAGTTGGACAAGTCTTTGACTTCTGTAGAGATTACAGTAGAATTACAGAATTACAGTAGAACTTTAGGGCTTACAGTAGAATTCTTCAAATCGTTCTGGAATGTAGTTGGACAGGACATGTACCAAGCTTTTCTTGAATGCATCGATCAAGAGACCCTTCCTTTGAGTTTTCCAAGGGCACTTCTCTCATTATTCCCAAAAAAGGGGGATCTTGGGTATCTGAAGAATTGGCATCCGGTGTCACTGTTATGGGCTGATATCAAGATTTGATCAAAATCTCTGACTAATAGACTCAAGAAATATATGGCGTCAATCATTCATATTGACCAAACATTTTTGTTCCCAAAAGTAAATTTTTTGATCATTTACTTGTAATGAGAGACATGATTACAGTAGCAAAAATGCACAACTTGGACATTGGTTTTCTTTCATTAGATCAAGAAAAAGCATTCAACAGGGTTTATCTCCAGTATTTATTCAAAAGCTTTTGGTTTTGGTCCTTATTTTGTGTCCCTCATCAAAATGTATTATATTATGTTGAAGATTAATGGTTTCTTAACAAGGACCTTCTCTGTAACCAAGGGAATAAGGCAAGGGTATCCTCTTTCTGGTTAGGGTTAGGGTTGTATGCAATTTCTATTAAACCTTTGTTAGTTTTACTCAGGAGACGGTTAAGTGGTATTAGTATTTCTAATAACCCCAGTGTAGACTCAGTCAAACTTACAGCTTATGCCGATGATGTAACGGTAGTTATAAAAGATTCAGAGGATGTTACAAGATTGATTTCCTCTCTAAACAAATATCAGCAAGCTTCATCTGCAAGCATTCATTGGGAGAAATGTGCATCTTTGCTTTTGGGTGATTGGCAGGGTGCAAGACCTCCTAAATTGCTGCAGCAATGTAGTTGGGCCAGAAATGGCTTTACAATTATTGGTATTTATTTTGGGACTAATTGCAACACAGAAAAGAACTGGGAAAGGCTAGCTGATAAAGTAATTCGTATGATTCTCTCCCCCATCTCTCTTTTAGGGGTAGATGTTTGATTGTTAAGAATCTAGCAGTTTCAGTGCTATGGCATACATTTACTGTATTAGATCCTCCAAAAGAGTTACTTTCTGGAATTCAAAAAGCATTTGTTATTTCCAGTGCTGGGCAAGCTACTTAGAAAATGTAGTGAGCTAAGCTTGAATTAAGCTTAACTACACTACTACCCTGTAGTATGTAGCAAGCTAAGCTACAGCAACATGGTAAAAGTAGTTTAACACTAAAATGTGCGCAAATTTGCGTAAAATCCAGGACCTGGCCCCCCTGCTGACTCCACTGTCCCCATCCTTTTGTTTTTCAAATGAGCCATTACCTGTGAGGGCTAGAACATTTGCAAGCCAGGTGAAACCGGGGGGTGGGAGGTTTGTTGCATTGCTGAACTGAGTGATAGCACATAACAGAAAATTTTGTATCACTAGTGTAAAAGTATAGACACGTTCACATACCTTCATGTGGTAAAAGTCTGTTATCGTGTTGGGTTTCCTCTGTCTGCTGGCACGATCGTCATCACTATATACAAGTTCCAACACTGAGGTTAGGGTTATCGATTTGATAATATATATGTCTGCAATGCATGTAATGCAAATAGGCTGGCTTTTCACAACATATGAAGGCTGTATTAGCATTAGCATTTGCAAGCCATTCTACAAACAATGCAGGGGAATATTTGTAGTATGGCAGATACTCTAATGCAAATAGGCCGGCTTTTCACAACATATGAATCCTGTAGATTGCTGTGTATAAAAGCAGACCTACCCATGAGGGAGAGTCATATCTTTTTTGCATTTCTGAGAACGCACAGCAGGATGGCCTCTGTATCACTGCCACGCAGGAAGAACCTCTCCGCGCAACAGGCTTTGGCCTGGCTTCAGGAAATGGACGAAGTAGACTCTGATGGAGGAGAGGCTTCATTTGTCCACCAGGTCACTGATACCTCATCTGAAGAATCAAAAAATGAGACGGAACAAGAACCCAAAACGCCTCCATGGAAAATACGCCATGGTATTGGAAGCCCTGTCTGAGCCAGATGGCAAAATACGGCACTTTCTGGGTAGAGGAGGACATTGGAACGCCCAGTGCAGTAGCAAATCACCAATGCTTCACTGCGCAAGCTGGACCCACAGTTGTCATAGTACATATGACATTTATATAAACCCACATATTGTTTATATAAAACCATTTACAGTGAGGTTCATGTAAACTTACTTTTCTCTATTTGTTTGTCTTCCAACAGCATAAAATTATGGGCGTGCTCCAAAGCTTCCTGTGCCTGTTAGGCCGGTGACACACTGGATGCGTGGCGTGAGCGTGGCGTTTCTGATGCGTGTCAGCTGCGTGGCGCTTGTGTCGCGTTTTGTGTGTCTTTACACACCAGAACCGTGCCTGACGCGGCGCTGGCGCGCTGCTACATTATCATTTTTATTTAATGCCATGTCAGCAATCTGAGCTATCTTCATGGCAGAAATTCAATTACAAAAACACAAA
>JAUCMS010000025.1:1987360-2000896 GCA_032357445.1 Enteromius radiatus
TTTCCGATTTGTGCTTAAGCGTCAGAAATGCTTGGGAAAATGTAACGTTAGCTTGTGTGGACGCTACTGCACTACTTGGTCAATAAAAGAGCTTCGCTACTGAAAAGCTATTTGATTCGGAAAACAGCAACGCTAACAGCACGCTACTGAGAAATGTAGTTAAACTAGTAGTGTCACTACTTGTATTTCTTTTTTCGACATGGTTGCCATTGGCTTCCTCCAGGTGTTTTACAGTATATATACTCAAGAAAGTTGGAGGATTTGGTTTTGATAAACAGTTGTTTCTAATGCAGAAGACTTTAGTGGAGAACTGTACATGCAAATGCTCTCTCCCTCAAAAAGGCATCTCTCCCTCAGACTTTCATGTCTTTTATCAATAATGTTCTTCTGAATGGTTTTATATCTCAGCCTTTTCCTGAGTTTAGGGTAGTTGCAAAAGATTTTGAATCTGATGAAAACAGTCAGACAAAATTGCTGAAAGGTTATGGTGCTTTGGTGTTTCATTGAGTAAAATGTTATACCATGTTTGTGTTAAGACTGCACAATTATGGACAGATGATGCAAAGACAGGACACGATATGGAGGTCTTGGCTTTCTTTTTCAGATTAGATTTATCCATCATGGAGGTTAATGTATAAGCCTCCTATCTCTAAGAGATGTGGGGATATTCAGTGGAAGATTTTACACTATAGCCACAAATTATTTTGTGTCTAAAATTAATTACACTGTTTTACCAGTATGTCCTTTTTGTAATGCCCTTGATCATGTATTTCATATGTTTTGTGAGTGCTCTAGACTCAACCCATTATTTGGAATATTAGAGAAAATCATTATATGATTGGGTTTTATAGTTTATAATAGTCTGAGCTGCAGCTATAAGATATCTTGTCAGCAACAGTGCACACTTGCCAACTTTTTAATGGGACAAGCCAAACTTGTATCAGTGTAAAAATTCTGGTGAAAATGTGAATTTAATAACTCTGTTTAACAAGAGTGGTGATTGCATATACTTTTTATCAACACACAAATAATGTACTTTATTCAGAATGTAAATGGGGTGCTGGGGGAGCTTTGGTGACTGTGTGTCATTCGAGAAATTTGGTTTTCAATTGGTAATATTTAGGAATCTTATTCCTGGTTAAGATGTGTTTTTAAGTATTCAACGTTTTCTAAATTAAAGTGTTTTTAAATCAGTGACCTGCTGTCATGTCTGCCCCAACTTCCCTTTCTCTCTCTAGCTGCACCTAAACCCTGAAAAACAACACTTATCACCAGGCTGAACTATAAATGCTTGTCTCAACACTTGTTCAGCACAAGTACATCTTCAGGGTTTGCTAAAGTGTTACAATATCAGTCTTCCCTTATAGGGAACAGATAGTTGCTCTCAGAGACTCTTTGGGAAATGGATAGCCACATAGAGCTCCAGGTCAATGCCGTATAAAGAGACAGAGCATTGTTTTTCAGTTTAAGACAGACAGAATGGCCTTTTTCTGTGTCAAAAAGGCAGAGACATTTTATTTGTAAAGTTAAAGGGTTGAAGTAGCTTAAGCACCAGCAAAGAGCCATTTAGACCAATCAAAGGACAGTGTGTCTATACAGTCTGTGTTAGTGCTGATTATTTCCCATATTTCACTGTTATCGTTGTTGATTACTGCTGATTGAACATGATCAATACATTCTCAATGACTCCAGAGCACTGATGTGAGATAGTGTGTGTGTTTGTGTGTGAGAGAGAAATTAGAAAGTTCAGGCATCTACTTCACTTTAAAGTACTAACGCCTACTGAAAAGTACTAAAGTACTAACGCCCCAGTCTGTGAGCAAGCAGGATCAAGGCGCTGTCAACGACAGTGGGGGCAGCCAGGGAGAGAAAGGTGGATCGGTCCCAGAAGCGATGCGTCCAGGAGATGAAGGGGGCCGCCATATGCGGCACTCACCAAATCTCCCCCGTTCCATGGTGGTGGTTTTTGACACCATGAACAGAAATGTGGTGAGGAGAGGCGTCACTCACAAACTGAACATGGCGAGGTGGCCCAGATATATGGAATTTTGACCCATGAGTCAGCAGCAGTGATAGAAAGCCCTCGGCCCTTCCCCGAGGTTGTGGTGTAGAAATCGATGTCCCCGAAGAACAATCTACGCATCTCTGGGCAGCCCGTGTCTATGCCACCCAACAGTCTAGGAGACTTTAGCGGCGGCCAGATTTGGATGGGCTACCTCCCCCTTCCGGTGGCTGGCTCTACACCCCCATTGAGATATTACCTCCTATGGAGTTGCCAGGGGCGGAGCTGATGGGAGCCACCGGGGGGGGCATCTTCGGTGATGGTCACACTGAGGCAAGATGTACTTACTGACCTCCATCTGCTGCTGAGAACTAATGGGCAAAGTCCCCAACAATATCATAGAGGAGGCCGGCCTGGGCGATGGGCACATGGGTGTTACCCATCCACACCAGGAACAGGCAGAAATGGGGCTCCCGGGCCACGAAAGTGGACATCAAGTGACCAAGGGACCGCACAGAGACTTCCAGAGGCTCCTGCATCAACCTACGGTCAGAACTACCCTCATGGTTAGTGCTTTGGCCCATGACGTCAGTCAATGATATAATGTCATAGTGCCTGCAGGATGGCTGCGGCGCTGTAAGCTTTGTCAGCGACAAAGACGACAGCCTACAGGTTTTTTGGTGGGAGACAGGGGACGGTGGGAACTCCACCTCCAGCCCAAAAGATGCCCGGAGGACATGCTTTCGTGACCGTGCGGTTGTTGAAAAATTGCTCTTTTAGATGGAGGCTGCCCAAGGGGAGATCTCTGCATGTGTACGTGCAACAAGGGTGATCTTCTCCACTGTATCTGCAGGACGATCTGCGGCATAAATCTTCTTACAGCAACAGGTAACTTCTTTCTTCAGAAAGCTAATGGTGGTTTGCACACAGCCTATGTACCCATATGTAGGGGGAGCAGCAAGGCATGCAAAAGCCGGCCAATTCTCAATGGTGTTTTCTCCAAAGATCAGAGTCGATTGGCCTCCCAGACGGGATCCCATGACGTCAGTCAATGACGTAACGTCATAGTGACTGACTGAAAGGGAATGATCATTCCGTGTGTATGTAATAAGACTCACTCCAGCGTCTGTGATGACTGACACATAGGAAACCATAGCAATGTACTGTTTAGTAAATTTAGTTTTAGCTGCTAATAATAAAATAAACATCAGACAGAATGGTGTGATAACATCCGTCAAGCTGTACTAAACCACTCTTGTCTGAGGCGTCATGTATTTCTGCTACTTAATTGCCTGCTAACAAATAACCTGCTCTCACTCGAACGTAATGTTTGGGTGGACTTGTGGGCTGGTGGGAGCAGTTAAGGTGGAGGGAGACAGACTGGATCCAAAAACCTCTCTCTGCCATCCTGCAATGTCTGATGTACTAAACATCAAAACTAGCCACCTGGGGGTACACAGTCTTTGGCAGAAGTCCCATGACATCCTCATTAACAACCAGTTGTTAAGTTCAGTTCTCTACACACTGCACAACATTTCTTTAAATGCGGTTGTCACTACCTGCATTTTGAGTTTGAGTTAATTCGGTAGTAGAATGCGGTTGTGACTCCTGTAAATTACTGAACTGTGTGTACAGAACAGGATTAAGCACTAAAAGGGGAACTGACAACCAAGATTAAATGCCGTGTGGAAGTGGCCACAGAGATGAATATAAGTAGATGTACAGTATATAAATAAAAAATAAATAAATTAAAAAAAAAAACTCTAAATTATATAAAATCTAATTAGCATGTAATTACATCTTATTTATGAACTGAGTGTTATTTAAATGTGATACCGCTCACCTTTTAGTACACATTTTGCTTATGACCCTTTAAAATGTTGTATATGTAGACAGCACACTATTTTAAAATGGCATTGTTTCAGAAATAGGATAATATTCAGTATTCAGTATTGAAAATGTATTGTCTCAGTTTAGAGCTGGCCCTAGCATTGTTGGGACCCTAAACAAATTTGCACAATGAAAGAAAAATGAGTTTTCATAATAATATAATAACTAGATATGTACATTTCCTGAAGAAAATGTGAGTGATGCTTGCTGTGGCAAAACTCGGCCCTCGGTTGCTATGGAGTTGCTATGCTATTGTTAGTGTGTGACTATAAAGGTCATCCAGGGTGGTTGCTAGGGTACTTGGGGTGGTTGCTAGGGTGGGTGCTAACATACCCAAGGTGGTTGCTATGTGGTTGTTTGGGTACCCAGGGTGGTTGTAATGGTGTTGCTATGCGGTTGCTAGGGTACTTGGGGTGTTGCTAGTGCGGTTGCTAAGGTACTTGGGGTGGTTGCTAGAGTGTTGTAAGGCAGTTACTACTTGTCACAGATCATTACTATGGAGTCTTGTATGAGACTGTGATCCAAAGATATCCATCTGGGTCTTTTAGAATGGCTTCACAGTGATCCTGAGAGTCTGATTGGTTGGCTGAGTTAAATGAAATTCCTATGTAAATTACCATAGTCTGAAAAAAAAAACATGCTTTCTAGTGGGCAGTCCCTCCCCATAGTATGTCAATGGGCCAAATTTGGGGGGGCTCTTGCGCCCCAGGGGTACAACTTATACCTAATTGTGGGGTATGTTCTTGCACAGCTTGCCAGCCTCTCCAAATGTGGTAAATCATATGTTTCTACGAAATTCTTGCTTGGCACTATAACCCATCAAATTTGGCCACAATGTATTGTCTATGGGATTTTCGGCTAATTTTTCACCCCGTGTACAATCATCGTACCCCTGATCACTTTTAAAAGTCATAGCACACCATTCCCAAATAGGCCACACGATTTGACGCCCGTTTCATGGGTCTAGGACAAACGGTGCGGATAATTTGTACGGAATAATAAAAATAAGGATGTGAAATAATAATAGTGATGCTTTGCCATTGGCAGGCACCACTAATAATAAGTTTAAATAGTATATCAGTAAGTTGGCTTTCTCAAGCCAACTTAATTACACACTGACCTTTGAGTATGTTGAATATCAGAGCGAGAACAGGTCCGCCGAATGGAGCATCTGGAGCATGAAATATGTATTTCCCCACGGTAAAGTTTAATGCATACTCATTCAGCACTGGTTTATAACCCTTTAGGTCCTCACGTGTTATTATCCCTCCTATATCACAACAAACAAAGATTCGGACAGGTTTGCATGCTTTCATCAGATGAAGCCTTTAGACCCCTTAGATATGAATAGAGCATTAAATCAGAAATGTAAGCATTACAAACCTGCAGCCTGGATACCATCCAGTATATCCTGAGTCAATGATCCATTGTAAAAGGCATCTGGTCCTTCTTCTGCTATCTTCTCATAGGTCTCAGCTAGTTGGAGAAATCTTATTTCATCCTTTTCCTTTAAGATGCCTTTGTTGTGTGAGTCACAAAAAATGTTGCTAGAAAGACGAGAAGACAAGAGCAGAGGCAAGATGATGTTATCAAAATTAAAAGGCAGATGAATTAGGGACCCAAGTGTAAATTATGACATATTCAGAGCCTAAATAATTCAGAGGACCCCAATAAGAAAAAAAAAGGAGGAAATGTAATATAACATACACTTTTTGGAAGAATTCATCTATCATCAAGACAACAAACATTGTATTTATTTATTATTATTATTATTATTATTAATATTTTTAATGAAAAATGTCCCTAGTTTTTTTACAAATGCCATATTCTTACCACAATGCTGTATTTTTCAGAATTGTGCCACTAGACTCATTGATGGCCTTGGCCAAAGCCCAGCCAATCTGAAATCCCTGTCGTGCCAGCTTTATACTGGGCTCAAACAGCTCCTTCCATTTCAGTCTCCCGTGTCTTTTGTGAGCCAGCTCAAAACCACGCAGCAATCCTGGTGTACCTATAAATAATCCTGCCATTCGTCACAAAACACAGAGAAGTGGTCAAGTTATTCAGAATGGCAAGAAATCATCAGATAGATTCACTTTGCTATTTTAATGGTAAATGACAGCAGCTCTTGTGTGGACTAACATCTAACTGAATCTGTGCTGTGAAACCATCGAGGAGACTGGATTGGGGGTTCTGCTGATTTATGCTGATTTACCGGCTTTTGCATTCTCTGGATCTTTGCCAAACATGTTCTCTGAAGCACTCATTGGAGCAGTTTCTCTTGCATTAATTGTCTCCACCTTTCCTGAGGGTGAAAATAAAACGGTTACACAAAAAAGTAGCCCAGTGGTCAAGGGGTTGCAGTGATTTGGCCAAGAAGGAAACTGAAGAATTTACACAAAACATATATGTGTTTTTGAAAACAACAGTTCAAGGCATGCTTCAGATTCTGAATCTTTTTAAAGTCCATGCAGCAACTGTTCAGTTAACAACTTTCTTCAAAACATAATCTTAACAGAAAAAATAATTCCTACAGCTCTGGATAAGTAAATGATGGCATGGAGTTTTCATTTTTGGGTGCACTTTCACTTTAAGTTGATTTCACTGGCGTTCAAGCCTTCAAAAAACTTTATTTAGAAGACATGTTAGGGTTCTTAAATATGTTTTAGCAATTCCACTTACCAAAGATGAATGTTAAAATTAGCCAGAAACAATTACATTTTCTTACCAAAGTGATAATAGTGTTGCAAAAGTGAATACGAATTTCTGAAAGTGACTAAATAAAACCAAATACAAATTTGGCCAGTGGACAAAGAATAAAAGTCCTGCCACTTTTTTGTTCCAGCCATGAACTCAGCATCCGATTTCATCAGAGGAGGAACCAGCTCATTCCTTTCAAGACACATGCATTTCGTGTACTTGTACATGTGTAAATGACAATAAAATTGAATCTAAACTAAAAAAAAAAAAGGTCACTTCCGTGATGTATACGGTTCACACATGAAATCGATGGCAGTCACATTTAAATGACAATGTGAACAACAGTGCAAAACAAATAGATAGTAGATTTCAGCTCCGGTCTGAGCTTTAAGTCTTGCAGTGTGAACTAAGCCTTAAAATATTACTGCAAAGTCATTTCTTGAAAGTTGAAAGTAATTTTTAAAATTTTATAAAATTCTGACAACAATAAAACCATGTTAGAGGGAACTGTCATTAGATTTGTTTCTTAGTGTAACCCCCCCTGAGGCCGCTTCCACCACGACTCGTTCTCACTCCGAGCGGGTCTCAAACCCAGGTCTCCAGCAGGAGGCAGGTGCTCTAACGAGGAGGCTAAAGGCCATGACCTCCAGTGTCAATGGCTAGAGAACCTCTTTTTGAGATCAGGGAAGTGAGGTACTACTTGCAGGCCTCCGTCACATTAGCATGAAAGAGGATAATAAGAAGAATACCAAATGAAATGTATGATCGTAATCTGCAGTTGTTTATGCCTAGAGGAAAGTATACACATACATAGTGATACTCTCTAAAATGGCAGAAGACATTGCAAAAAAGTATTCTCGTATAGTAGCATCGCAAAACTGTCACATGGACTGTATTTACCAGTGTTTTTACTACGTTTCTGGATCTAGATCATTTCAGTTGTGTTGCTGTCTATGGAGGGTCAGATGGCTCAATTTGATGATGGGTTTGGAAGGACACGAGGGTGAGTAATTACTGACAGAATCACTGATCATGAAGACAATACATCTTTTGTATTTAATCAATTCCAACACTCATAAGGGGCTTGATTTCTATTTTCCTGATACTGTTGCCATTGTAGTAGATAGTTGTGGGAGTCTGGTTAGTGTGTACACACCTGTAGATGGGATGTATATGGTGAAAACCCCTCCTCCTCCGATGCCCATGCTCTGAGCATTAAACAGACTCACACACAGCAGAGCAGCGATAGCAGCATCGACCGCTGAACCGTTACGCTTCAACATGTCCCTGCACACACACAGAGCAATGACTTAATCTTACTAAACCTCATCACTCATCAAAGAAATCTGTCCAGAAACATAAATGTTTGGAATCGTACCTCCCGATCTCAGAACAAGCCTCGGCATCTGCTGCCACAGCATAGTGCTTACCAGAGGGTCTCAGAAAGTGTATCAGACAGATTACCACTATCAGAATCACTACAGAGACAGTGGCACAGCAACATCTGGAAGCAGAACATACGAGTTACAGAGCTATGGTAATTATTTGTCAGACAAATTCAGGTCTGTGGTTTCATTCTCAACACTATCAGTACTGCATACTAGTGTTGGGTTCGAGTGCAAAATGGGCCGAGTCGGACTCAAGTCTTATTTTCGATTATTTTCACGGGTGAGAGAGGTTTATTAAAAATGCAATTATTGATTCTCTGCCAGCAGGAGGTGGTTAGTGGTTTCCCTGGTAACAGCAGTAGCCCTACACACAGCAGCTCTGCACTCATCAACAGGACTTTATCAGATATCGGATATGTGATGGTCACTTCACAGAGTGATTTCCGTTTGTGATGATGTGATCTTCCTTTAGGAGATACTGTGATGCAATTTAAAGCGAAGGTGGGATTGATTTTGACGTCACATACAAAATTGTCTATCTTAATGTACAGTAGCCTAATACAAACAATTTTTTGTCAGTGATAAAATATGATTTAAGTGTAGTGTAAGACCTGTAAGCAAGTTCAAGCAAGTTTAGCCTGAAAAGTTGAATAGTAAATAACGCACAAATATCAAAAGAAATAATTATTTGCAACACCTCTGTCTGCATGAGTGCTGAACACTGCACGCGCGTAGTGTTGTCACGGTAACATCTGATCAGTCATTCCTTCACCGAGTTCTGAGCGCTTATACCAGACAGTAATGCCCTACGCCCTTAAAACAAAATATACACAAATACATTCCTATAAAATACCCGCGACGCATCATTGTTCGAATTAGTAAGAATAAGATAAATGTTTAAAAATATAAATTTAAGAGGAAAGTCAACTGAAGCCCAATTTAATCCCTGTTTAATTAATGAATGTAAAAGTAAAGTACTGCACAATCTTCACTGTTTGCATTAAATATAAATGATCGTATTAGTCAGAAAAGTTACTAAAGTGATTTAGTCAAGAGTGACTTTCTCTTTCTCTATTGCTGTTTGATTCACTTGTATAATGTAGTCGGCAGCAGCAGGTTCCCGGTGCTTTCGCTTTAAGTGAACACGTTCAGTGAGTGCGTACATAAACCCACCGCTTTCAAATACTGGACAAGATTTAAAAACACAAGCAAATACTGAATATCGTGATAATGCATCAAGTCAGTGACATTTCCTTAAACACTCCCTGGACAATTAATAAAAAAAAAAAAAAAAAAAAAAAAACACTCCCTGGACTCGGAACATTTTCAGAGTCCGAAAGGTTTGAGTCTGAGTCGTGTCCGAGTCTTTTAAAAACTGTACTCGAGACCGGACTCGAGTCCAACTGCCAGTCCGAGTACCCCAACTCTACCGCGTAGTGCGCGTACTATATATTATTTGTGTGCATGTAACGTTTCATCACCTTTTACAGGTTAGACAACCCATCATAGAACAGCCTCTGTCCACTAGTTTGAGGGGGAAAACAAAAAAACAAAAACGTGGTTAGTCTGGTATGCAGTATAAAGTATGATTTTTTTTTTATATAAAAATAAAAGAATGCGTGGGAGCTCAGCAAATGTGCTTCTATAGTACGTGAGTGTATTTATGAAATGGCATAAAGCGAAAATGAAATTAAAATAAAAAAAGTTTGAGTAAAAAAAAAAGTTGTGAGGGTGCTATAAACCCACATGCAAGTCATTATTTCTATTAAGGATTATTATTATTATTTCATTCTGTTCTGGTTTTGGAGCAAAAGGTTATACAAACAATTAAAAAAGTAATGCAATTAATCAATAAAATATGAAATATATTACCGTAGTCGTCTAAGAAGTGGAAGGAAGACTTGTGATGGTGGTGCAGTGGTCTAGACGTTATTTTATTGACTGCTTCCTGTTTTTCTGCTTCTTCTTCACGCCATGCTGTGGTGCTAAGCAGGTTGCTTTTGTAGTTTTTGGAGGTTTTTCTTTTCTTTTTTTTTTAATAGTAGGCTTACTCTGTTGTACATATAATTTTCACTTTCTGTTATATAAACTGCTAGTTATGATATTTTCCAATATTAGCATATTGGTGGCATATGTAATCCCAGCAGTTTTTTCCCAGCACTTGATGTCAGTTTTAACACCAACATATAAATCAGTTTTTATGTGTAAACTAGTGTTCACACAGTGTGCAGCATTTTTTTTTTTATTTGCTTTGTATATGCTTGCACGTTTCGCCCTGATTATTTTGTCCACAAGGTGGCAACTTTGAGTATTTAATTTTACAGTCTTGCACTCTCAAAAAAAAGAGACAGGACATTAACAATAAACTACTTAAGACACACAGACACTTTTTTCCTCTCAACACTATTAAAGAAATGGTACTTCATGATGTCACAGAAGAACCTTTTTGTCTAAATGGTTACATAAACCCTTTAACATCTGAAGAAACTTTCTGTTTCACAAAGGCTTCTTAGTGGTGATAGAAGCTTCTTCAGATTATAAAAAGGTAATATGAAACACTCCCCCATGGGTAAGGACTCTCAAATCATTAGACAACAACTGTCCCTGAATGATGTACAATTTTACAGGCAGAACCATGAACACCAGCGTGTGAGCATGTGTTACACCACAGCCGTGAAGACAGACAGGAAATACACGCAGCTCTGCTGGACTCATGTATGCTGCAAAAAGGCTGAACACTAGTCAGTTACGATCAATGATGGTGGATACGTCAGACCCACTAGACACAGCAGAGAGGAGATGCCATGCCTTCATCCTTATCTTATAGAAAGTATTGTTAACAATGCACATTTGTGTAATTTAATGTAAATCGACGGAGCCTGCTTGCTCTTTGATTTCTACTCATAATGATGTCTGCACTGAGCTATAGAAGTGACCCTGTGCTTTGGAAAGAGCAGCGGTTTCTGTTTGTCTCAGTGCTCAGTAACAGGATGTGGGTCACATGTGAGCACAGGAGAGCGAGTGCATTAACTGCATTAAATGTGTAATAAAACACATTGCAAATTCTGATTCATACATCATATCTCGTTCTGACTAATTTAACTGAGATGTTGGAATAACCACTAATTTGTGCATGAACAATATTGTTGAAGCGTTTTGATTTCACTCTAAGGTAAGGGGGGCATGTTTTGGGGATGCCATCTATACTTAGAGAGCTTCTGGCCAAGACTGTAAGTAGCACATGTACCTATGAGAAATGATAAAGGTTTGTTTTCAACAGTCACATCGACAACAGGCAAACTGTACGGGCTGTTATTAAATGAAACTGAAGACTCATTGTCCTTTGTTTTATCCTCCACATGCCCTTCGCTCTCCAGGAACTCATATTGTGGATGTGGTTGGGTACAGTGATGCTCTTGAAGTGGCTGTTGGTTGTGTTTTAACCTTTTGATTATTATTGACTATTTTCTTTTGGGGTTAGCCAATGGCCAGGCATGCCACAGTAATGACAAGCTTCATGCAGCATTTAACATTAATTCCTGTTAACATTAATTCAGTCTCCTCGTACAAACAGCAAGATAAGTGACAGTCAACTGAGCTTAAGGGTTTCGAGACCCTCAGGACTGGTTGTGAGGGAAGTGGAAAGGCAGCACATACAGCATTCAGCATGACCAGGTCCACTGGTTTGATTACTTTTTCACCAACTGTCCATAAAGCCAAATGATCAATGGGAAACTACGCATAGAAGAAAGACAACACTGCTACATAGTTTGCTATCACAGAATACAATACCAGAAGGTTGCATCCAGCTGAGATATTGGCAGAACCTCTAAATCTAGGTGGCCGAGCAGGATGAAACCATGCCTGTGGTCCTCTGAAGCGATGATGACGACATCTACAGTAGCATTTATAGGATCACAACAAATCAATGCACCAAATGAAGAGTATTTCCACAGACTTTGATTAATGAATCTCCTTCGACTCAAACATGGGTGACAGCAAAAAAAAATTATAAAAAAGTTATAATTTTATTTGTTATAAATACATAACTCAATTTCCTCATATGACACTTCATTAACATAATTGTCTCTCTGTCAAACAAAGTGTGAGACTGTGATACAATTATGAAAGGTTTAGTTGCACTTACTGAAGATTTTTCACAGCTTGATGAAGGTGAAGCTAATGTACTGAGCACCATTGTCAGTCAAACAAAAATTCTTACAACTTTAAACTCACAGCCTAGTGCTCTATATTTTATTGAGGACTATTAATAGCTACGTGTACTGTACATATAGAATTTCATATAACTCATAATTTGACATTTATTTCTGTACTTCTCATAACTTCAAGATGTTGTTAAATCTGACACAGAGACACTGAAGATTCTGGATACAGCCCAAACCCAGCGTAGAGGGGTTCAGTGAAGGTGGTGCTGAATGTGTGTATGTGTGTGAGTGTGTGTGTGTCAGAGACGCTGTAGAAGGACAGAGAGCCGGCCGACATGTCCAGATACACTCCTACTCTATTAGAGCGGGATGAAGGGCCAAATACGTCTTTGTCTATATTATTGTACCAGACAGTATAATTAATATCAGAACAGTACATACTCCAGGACTTTTCATTGAATCCAAACCAACTGTTGATTCCACTTTTCCTGTCGACTCCTTCATATGTCACTGCTACATGTCCTGAGCCTTCCCATTTCACCTCCCAGTAACAGCGTCCAGTCAGTCTCTCTGCACACAGGACCTGCTCCCGGTCATCAAATCTGTCTGGATGAGCAGAATACGACTGATGATCTTTTACACATGTTGCTGTTTTGTTCTCCTCAGACAGGATGAGTTGAGTGTGTGCTGTGTTTGGATCCAGTGTGAGATCACACGCATCTGAACACAAGAAGAGAGATCACATCATCTATGATATAAGAACAGATATCACATCATCTATGATATTATTAAATATGCACAGAGGTGTATGTGTGTGTGAGAGCACTTACATTTTCTCAGTCCTGGTTTGATTCTGAAATGTCCTCCATTGTCAAAGCTGAAAACAGACAAAACAAAATACACACAAACAAAAATAATATGGTATGAGGGAAGAATGTTATATTTTCAAATGTTGTCTTTTTCCGTCCCTCTCTATTCTCAGCTTGGTCTCAGTTATCTATCTTTCTTGTGAATTTAAGCTCCAGTGTTTGCTGTATTGGTTGGTCAGTATGCTTGTTTTCTTGAAAACAAAATTCATAGAAACACTAGTACTAAACAAAACAAAGCGGTCCACAAACTACAAAAAAACAAAACAAAAACAATCTTACACAGATTCACATGAGAAATAATAGTGGTCTGTTGGGGTCTGTTTTACCTGAGACCACTCTTAAATTACCCAAATTGCAAAACTGTCCCACATACTTGAGTATCTGTAGTTTATAGTTAGGATCCTCCAGTTTGTGTTTGAGCAGCTGAGCTCCTGATGGTCCTGAGTGATTGTAGCTCAGATCCAGCTCTCTCAGGTGTGAGGGGTTTGAACTCAGAGCTGAAGACAAATAACCACAGCCTT
>JAUCMS010000025.1:2008065-2019554 GCA_032357445.1 Enteromius radiatus
TGCCTTCCGTGTCTCAGTCCGCTACGAAGCGTGATCGCGACTTTCAACATAGCAGCTTTAAACGCCCGATCGTAACATTATTATTGTTTTTTTTTTTTTTTTCTCCTGCTTTCAATGATTAATTGTGGCTGGCAATTTTTATTTTTTGTCTTTATATAATATATTTGTGTGTACTGTGTATATTATATATATATATATATAAAATTTACATACAAATTAAAATCAATTATTTATTCAATTATATATATATATATATATATATATATATATTGAATGTGACTGATTGTTGCCCAGCACTAATTATATTAAGTTATTTATCTAATATTTTATGTATAACATGTATAACAACAGTAATTTCAAAGTAGCCTTTGTAAAAAATAGCTAAAGATAATTTACCAACCTCACAAATACTAACAGAAAACAGTTGAGATTGCAATTCTATAATCCTTTTTTATTTTTTTTTAGCTCACAAACAGAAAACCTGAAGCCATGGACACCTTGAATGAAGATATAGCATCACCAGAGGCTGGATAAGGTCAGTAAGTATCTACAGGTTCCACAAGACCCAAGACTAAGCCTGGTTATTGCTTACTTGTGGATGGAAACAAAATTTGAACCCCTAAGGCTCTACAACACCTGAAGCTTAAGAGCAAAATTGTTATCGAAACTGGATTGGGTACCGTGGGATACGCTAAACTGTTGTTGTGTTACTCTGGGATAAGACCAGGATCAGTGATGCTGTAGCTCCACAGATTCAAAAGAGGCCGCAGATGCGTGATGGCAGCGGAGATTCGGCTGTCTAAAGAGACTGCAGCTGAATTGATGAGCGAGGCTGGTGAGAGAGCGCTGAAAAGTGCCTGCTGCTGCTGTCTGTGGTGTTGAATGAACGACAGTAGGGTTTAATGGGCATCTCTCATTTCTCTCAACTGTCATGATTCAAACAGCCACAAGCAAAATCACAGGCTGTGTAACCTCACAACAGTCACACTTAAATAAAAGACAAAAAAAAAAAAAAAAAAACATCCAAAAGAATAAACTTCATGGAAACCATTCATTTAAAATAATTCAAATAGAATTTATGAAAAAAAAAAATGATGAGGTTTAATTACAAAATGTATGCAGGCAGAAGTATATATGAATAAATACATGCTATCTTCTTGCACATATTTCAACATACCGGTTATCTGAATTTTACATTAAAACTACATTCATAAAATATATTTTATGAATCATCTCAGACACAAAAATGTTAATATCAATGTTTAAAATGTCTTGATGATCAAAATGCCAACTCAGACAGCATGATTAATAATAATAATAATAATAATAATAACAGGAGCTTGGCTAATGATATGACAATTAATAATTAAGCATTAGTTAAGCAGAAACACACTAGTAATTAATGATTAACTTAACATTTTAATCATTAATTACTAGTGTGTTTTTGTTCAACTAATGCTTAATTGTGAACAAATTAACCATTAATTAATGCTTAACTAATGCATTATTCTGACCCCCTATTCTGAAGTGTTACCAAAAATGGTGCATTTTTTTTATTTATTTATTTTTTTTGTCACAACAATGTCTCATTAATTCGAGTTTCAGTGTTTTGAGATTACAACAACTTGAACGTACAGCGTGCGACTCTGTAAAATGAGAGAACTGTTTACGGGTCTGAATATTTATGCAGGCATTTTCTAGGACACCGGAACATACTGTACATTCCCTCATCTTTAATTGGAGTCCTTGAGAAGACAAAGGAAAGAAAGAGTAAAAAAAAAAAAAAACATCTAGCGTGAACAGTCGGTTGTGTAACAGCGGAGCCGATGATGCGCTGGCCTATAAATACAGACTGGCAGCAGGAGTGCATCGTGGGCCAGTGTTTCCCCTCAGCCCACTCTGCTTTGTTTATTCCCAACCGCCTGGCTTGTTATGCCTCTGCACGGCTTTGACATTGGCAGAGAAATCAGGAAACACAATGCACGGCACAACTCCCTCACAGACTTTGACCGATGCCTCCCTTGCTGTGTGTGTGACTCCCTCGTACAAGAAAACAAATGATCAATTTGCAATACATCGGCCATTTTATTGGCAGGTACAGTTACGATGCTTTCCAGTACGGTAACCACAGAATAACTAATGTTTTCTCCGTGCGAGATGATGCAATGATTAATGTAGCTACCCTGTCCTGGGAATAATTTCACCTGTTAGCCTAGAGCTAGTGTAACCCGCAAAACCGCCACTGTGATTTGTCCTTAATAAGAATTCAGCTCAGCTCACTTGTCAACCAATCCAATTCACTCTCGGCTTACTAGTTAAGGTATCGCCTGGAGTAGTTGAAGGGGAAGATGCAAATGATAAACACATATAATGTGAAGACAAGGAGAAAGAGACAGACAGAGTTGGGTCTCATCTAAATTGTTAGATAATGCATTTGAATGAGTTGCGTGTATCTAGCCTTTCCGGAGAATTCTGCCATGCATTTTCTATGCTTCTAATGAAACAATATATCACCTTCTCTACCCACGTTTCTCAGCCTGGGTGCGGGCTTGCTAACACATCGGCTTTCATCTTCTAGATGTGGGAGATATTATTCATAAAGTGTAAAAATCAACTCTTCAGCTATTTACTGCAAGCCCACCAAACTGAGAGCAGAAAACGGAAGCCCTAGGGAGAAAGTCACTAAGACCAGCAATATCAGTGCTGTGTCAGAAAATACAGTTG
This sequence comes from Enteromius radiatus, assembly GCA_032357445.1. Lineage (NCBI taxonomy): Eukaryota > Metazoa > Chordata > Actinopteri > Cypriniformes > Cyprinidae > Enteromius > Enteromius radiatus. The sequence goes on from JAUCMS010000025.1 coordinate 2,010,790, forward strand.
GGTTTCGAACAAACTAGTTTACTCAGAAATAACAATTCTGTCAGCAGTTACTCACCGTGGTAGACCACCATGTGTACCGATGTGGGTAACACTTTATAATAACAACACACTATGAATGATTAGTTAAGCATTAGTAAGCATTTATTTAATCCTTTATAAACCATTGCTCCAACATTATAATGCATTAGTAAACAGTTTACAAGTGCAGCTATAAATGCCTTGTTCTTGAGCATATATATATATATATATATATAAAGATGTTTAATACTTTATTAAAGATAAGTTAATCATTTTTTTTAAATTATTACATTATTTACAACCAGTTATTTAGGAGTTGTCAGTATTTAATAAGATAATTTAGAAAGTCTAAGTAAATGATTAATACATTATTTACATTTACATTAATAAATCTTATTATTTAGATACATAATAGTTCCTCAGTGTGCTTTAATAATATATTTTCCTGCAGTAATAGTAGTTGCCAGATGTTTTTGTGAGCTCATCAAAAGTGAGGACTATTTATACCTTGCAAAGCATTTATAAAGCACATGTAAAGACTCATTTATCTTCCAAACAGAAAAAAAACAACAAACACAACACAGAGGGATACAGAACACAGAAATATTTTTTCAAGATTTAAATAATGTAATCGTACAGTTTTTTCTGTTAGGAAGATAACTGAACCTTTGAATCTAGATATGCTTATAAATCAAGAACAAGTCATTTATAGCTGTATGTATAAACTGCTTACTATTAATGTTGGAACAATGCTTTATAAAGGATGAACTGACTATTTATTAATGCTTAACTAATGATTCATAGCGTGTAGTTATTATAAAGTGTTACCGAAAGGGTTAAAGTAAACAGTTCCTATGGATTTACCATGCAATTATTCTGATGTTACACAACAGAAGCCAGTAAATAAGGTTTTACATGTTGCTGATGTCCAGCTTGGGAATTTTACAAATTTATGGAGGAAGTATATGAGAATCTCCTGCATAAAGTTCTGAAAGATGGAAGGTGCATTTACAAGGCCATATGGCATAGCTTAGTACTCATAGTGGCCAGTAGGGGTGATAAAGGCAGTTTTCCACTCGTCACCCTCTCTGATTCTGATTAAATTATATGCACTATGCAGGTCAAGTTTCGTGAATATGGTGGCCCCATGTCGTTTATCAATGGCGGCTGGAATGAGGGGGAGTGGATATTTAAAAAGTACAGTGACTTGATTAAGTGCTCGGTAATCTATACAGGGTTTTAACCCACCGTCTTTCTTGGCCATTTAAAAGAAGCTAGATGCAGAAGGGATAGGGGAAGGACAGATGTAGCCTTGACGCAGGGCTTCCTGGATATACTTCTTCATGGCTTTACTCTCGAGAATAGACAGAGGATAGATCTTTCCGTAGGGCACTGGAAAGGATGGGAGCAGCCTTATGGCCAATGTGGTGGCAATTTGGCAGCTCTCTTGGGGAAAAGGTCATCCTGATAGTAACTGCAATACTCAGGATGGATTATTTTTCAAGGGCACTTTCGATGGAGGTGGTACAGAGTGGAACAGGAACCGGAGTCTCAAGGGGTAACTTGGGAAAACACTCCGGCCATTACTGGGATCCCCATTTGAGGATTTCCCCACACTGCCAAGAGAGGATGGGATTATGCCTTGCCAGACACAGGCGCCCTAGAATCATGTCGATGGTGGAGCTCTCCAGAACCAGCAATGAAATCTCCTCCTTGTGACATTGCCCAATCTGTAGGTGCATGGGACCAGCCTCCTGTCGGACCTGGACGATCCAGAGTTGACGAGCGATGTGCTCGGCAATGAAGTTGCCCGCAGAGCTGGAGCTCTGAAGGGCTAAGGATGGCCAGCGGGCTGGGAGAGGAAGCTACAGTGCTCGATGACTGGATTGAATAAGCTTGGACACAGGTGGAGCAGTGAATGGCCATTTGAATTAAACTTTCCAGGCCCATTGAGTCATCATGTGGAGCGAGCATGAGAAAGAGATTTGGCTCCAAACCTTGGCGAAAGGTGGTAAGCAGTGAGCATCATTCCATCCACTTTAAGCCGCTAGAGTACCGAACTTCAAAGCATATTCTTGAATTGACACATTATTTTGATGGAGATGATATCATTCCTCACCAGCTGATGTTTCCATGTCAGTACGACTAAATACCAGTAAATACTGAGTAAAGTGCTGAACGAACTCACTGCTGGTTCCACTTGACTCCAAATTGTCTCCACCCACCATAAAGCTGGTCCTGAGAGACAAGATATTATGTAGGTAATTTTAGTATCATCAGTGGGATATACAGTGGGATAGGTGGCAAATGCAATTGAGCACTGTAGCAAGAATCCCTTGCACACTCCCGCCGTGCCGAAGTGAGGCGCCGGTCGGACCATGGGACCGATGATGGCGGGAGGTGGAGCGGGTGACGGTGACGGTGTTGGCGGTGGTGGCGTGGTCTGCAACGTTTGCTGTAGAATGTCGACCAGCTCCTGAAAGGGGTCAGGTGCACTCATGCTGCAAAACAGTTTGGTCCAAGCTTCTGTTAAGAAGCGGACTACACACAGGAGGTAAGTTCAAAAAAAGTATATTTATTGTTGTAGCAGAGGCATAACAGAATGAAAAGGTATATGATAAAGGTGAGTAGAAAAATAGATGAGCAGTTTGGAGATAATTGACTGAACCATTAACTTGAAAGCCTTTCTTTGTCTGGAGCGCTGGAGGAGTCGATGGAGACACAGAGACAAGGAATCACAACCACACACCACAAGCTTGAGATGCTGGACATACAGAGATGGAATCCAAGGAGCCTGGGGAGAAAACAGAGATCACAGAGAACATAGGGAGTTCACAAGGTAAGTATAGCTTAGAACGGTCTTGCCGAATAGGAGTCCACTTGTCAGGAACAAGCTCAGACAGTAAATGCTGTGTGGTGTGGGGTTATATGTGGTTGCTTAAGAGTGTGGTGATGAGATCCAGGTGGTGGTGTCAGGTGATGGTCATTAATATTCAGGGGAGAGTGAGCACCACTGAGGGTGGAGCCTGGTGTGGGTGTAACAGTCTGCTTTTGAGTTGCACAAAACCTTGGAACAATATGAATCGATGATGACAGGATTTTCATATTTATATGAGTGGTTCCTTTAAGCAATCCAGTTTGAATTTAATAGATTTCAGATTGTCTTTTCCTCTGTTTACTGACATTTCAAGGATGCAGGGCAGAGCTAATGTATTTAAGTAGCAATCATCAGGAAGCTCATGGGGAAAAGGGTTGATTTTAATGTGTCACTGTATAAAACTGGTGAAATGACTATGATGCAAGCACACAGGTAAAGGTGGCTCAGGAGATGTTTATGCTGGCTGAATGTTCCTTTCATTAACAGCACAGCAATGTTTATTTATACTTTCGCCATTTCTGCAATGCCCAACGGGCTGCTGGAGTGTCCTGTGATGATGAGCTAGTGTAATCACCGAGCCCAGCTTGTGATTTATAGCTTACAGCGCTGAACCTAAAAACAGATGCTCTTTAGAGCACTTGATTTCTACAAGTTTACAAGCCCTGTAAAGCACTGCGGTAACTGAATGTCTGGCACTACTTGGGGCTTCAGCAGAATTCCGTATTTACGCAGGACCACTGAACTGTAATTGGAAAAGACTTCAGGAAACTCATAGGTAGGCCATTTATCACTGATTCAGGAGGGATTTTATGCCCCACCAGGGTGTAAATGCTGGCCTTTAATGTTTTAAATAGAATAATAATCTTGAAACTGTGGTTTTCAGGGAATAGTTCACTTAAAAATGATAATTTGCAGAAAGTTTACTCACCCTCAGACCAGCCAAAATGGAGTATGTTTCTATATCTGAACAGATTTATGTAGTTCACACAATTACTTGAAGAATATCATATCATGACTTCAAAACAATATTAATATGCTGGGAGATTTGAAAACTGAAGCTTTAAAAAGTTAGCATCACACATATCCAGCTTCATACTATATCGATGGGTTTTCATAGACGGTAGGTTTGTTCGAATGTACTGAAGAGTTATTAATATTATTGGGTAGGTTTAGGGTTGGATTTACTGTTTTAGCATTTCCAACATTACGGAGCTTTTAGCAACAGTCCATGGATATTTCGATAACTATATCAGCATAATGAAATGTGCTAGGGTTCACACATTGAACTTGTGTTTTAGCGCCACTCAGTAGACATTTCTCATTTCTTGCAGTAAGGTACATAAAAATGTTGCACAAAAAGTGCAGACAGGTACATATGAGACCAGGTTGATAAAATATAACTCATACTGGGATTCATTTTATCAGCCAGGACTTGTCTGATATACACCGTCAGTGAAACTATAACTCCACAAATATATTTAAACTTGTTCTGCATCTTGCCTGAGATTATCCACTTTAAATGCATGTGATCCAAAGTTCAGAATCAGACCACACAATGCTGCCGTTCTTTTCTCTTTCAATAAATCAGGCTGTTCTGTATGCCTCTGAAATGATTCAAAGTGAATGTTTTCTATTTTTTACTCACTGTATTGTGATGTGTACTTCAGATCAGCCTCATTTATACCCTGAGATTAAAACGAAAAGCTTAATCACACAAATCAGCAGAACTGGTGTTCTCTGGAATAGTCTTTGTAGAGTAAGAGGATTTGGCTTGCAGTTCAGCTCTGGATGATAGAGATTGTTTATGGTGACAGAGACGCTCTCATAATCCCATTAAAACAGGGCAGATCTCAGTTCTGTTTGTCATACTCGATGTGACCATTTGCACGCCATTCTTACATCAGTCACATCGCTCGTCATGTAGCGAGAAGCAAACAGGTTGCAGGAGGAACGCTGGACTGGATTCAGTGAGCCTGTGTGCTGTAACATATAGTTAAATTGATTGTGTGGGTATTTCTGGGAGTAACATGCTGTGGATTTGCTTGTGAAAGTACAAAGTGTGTTTTTCTTGGCAAAGGATATAAATAAAGAAGAGTAAATAAGACCCTTTGGTGAATAGTGTGTAAAGAAAGGGAAAAGGGTTTGATGGAAAATGTCATATGGAAGGGCTCAGGAGAAACTCATAGAACCCCGTGATTAAAGCAGCATCTCCAAAAGGCCAAATCCCATACAACTATTATATTGGAGTAATATATCAGGTGTCTGCATGCCTATAACTCAGTATGACATTTCAAATTCTGTGCTGAATAGTAGGTTGTCACTCATTCTTTTCAGCATCTTGAACATTTTTTTGTGCACTTCACAGTTATAGTATTTGATGACAGTGGTTTTATATTGAAGTTTTTATGCTTTGAATGCAAACAAGTTGTCCATATGAGTTATATTCCATGTTTCTAGTGGTTTGTGTGGCCATATAAGATTAATTAGTTTCTTCATCAGAACTGATTTGGAGAAATGTAGCATTGTATCACTTGCTCTCCAATAGACCCTTTGCAGTGAATGGGTGCCGTCAGAATGAGAGTCCAAACAACTGATAAAAATATCAAAGTAAGTAGTTCACACGATCAATCTATCTATCCTATAGTTACTTTTTTTTTAACTAAAACAAATTATTTTATTCATAATATTGCTTATCAGTTGTTTGGATGATCATTCTGATGGTATCCATTGTAGGTGACAAGTGATGCATTGCTAAACAGTACAGTCTTCATTATAATTGCTTAATTAGAACAAGCTTGGGCATTTTCACTTTTGGATAAACAATTCCTGTAGGTATATGGAACAAAACAAGCTTGACCTTTTTTGACATTTTGAGGTCCTCTATTGTTTTTTTAGGTATGCTATAATCTATAATACCCAAAGACAACATGAACATGAAACACCAGAGATTGCCACTCCCTAAAAATCAATTTCCTATTATCTCACCCACAACAGTTGTGGCGTGACGATCACTTCAAATCCTATTTTGGTCAGGCAGCTTCAGCCAGCTCAGTCTACTGTTCCACCAAGGCACAGTGAGAACAGAACACTTCCAAAAACCTAAAAAAACATAGACTTTTTTCCAGAATTTTGGAACAGCAATGGCAGTCTAAAATAATTTAGTGATAAATAAATAAATAAATGCTACCTAAAACATCCAAACACAGCAATCATTAAAAGGAATAATATCAATGACAAAAAAATTAAAACAAATGTGCTTAATTATCCACAAATAATGCCAATGCAAAAATCTTAATGGTCCTAAAATAGGGGTTAATCTTCTTTTTGCAAAATATTATATATAATTTTTTTATTTTTCTTCTGATTGTGGGGTGAAATGAGCCTTGGACATGACCACCCCCCCATTATAAATTATATTTTTTCATATCTTACAGTTAGCAGATGTTAGAAGGCAGAGATTGCCAAGCACAAAAAAATGTATTGTGTGTAATTAGCTCTCCCTAATCAACTTTATACATTTAATGACACTTGAAATAATTTCCACCATGCGAGATGTTTGAGAGTAATGCTCTCTCAAGCAAGAGTCCTATAATCTGCCATCAATTAGCTTTTTCAGTTCAATTAACCATCACAACACAGGAAAAGGTAGAGAGGAAACTATAAATCACGCTCTTAAAGAGACGCTCCCCTCCGCCTGTCTAGGTTTCTAAACAATTTGCTTTTATTTTCTTCCAGAACAGTCTGAGCTGTAAGATAGTGATTAACCTTGCTGGTCATTAAAAGTAACACAGCGTGAAGAATTTACCAAGTCTGGCCCATTAAGCGTGCTGGGTTTAGAAGTTTTTAAATTACCCTTCCTTTCCACTATTGGACTCCAATACACTATTGGAGTGTAAGATCTGTAAATCTGTAATGCTTGATGGACCAGAACCAAGACAATGCATCCAGGTATCTGCTGTGTGTATCCAGTATAACCTTCCTCACATTGGGAACTTCACTCGTCCCTGTATGAGAGACTGTTAGAGTCTCTGAAGACTTAGAGAAATAGTCTGGCTTTACAGCAAGGTCACTCTGAAAGAGGCCGGCATTGCTCACTGTGACAGCACTGAATGGAGACAGCACTAAAACGGTAATTTCACAAAAATCTGCCATTACAAACCTCCTCTCATTTCAGAAATGATGGCAGGAAATGAATACTGAATGTGGTGATAAATAACTGTTACAACCAGATATCTGCATGTTTAATACAGCAGTGATTTGTAACTCGTGGCTTTAGAAAAAAAAAAAAAAAAAAAAAAAAAAACTAATACTAATAATAAAAAAAGAGAATGTAAAAAATAAAAAAAATAATTCAATCAAAATGTGTTACAACACTTCCTAGTCTCACTTCTTAGGATAACTGCTTGAGGATTTCCTTATTTTGTATCCACAGGCCAAAAAATGAGTGACTATGTAATTATTTATAAAGGTCAATATCCTTTCCTGAAAGGTTTTGTAAATTAAATAAGACACTTTCATTAATTCTTGGCCAACTTGTTATCTTTATCTGTTATAGTTTCTGTCGTGTGTCCCCAAATCCTTACCACCACCACTGGCAAAATAATTTAACGGTGAGTACCAAGACCAGTAACACTCAAAGAGGAAAGGTTATTTTACTAATAAAATGTGTCTCCCTTAAACAAGGTATTCACTAGAGACGTCTGAGCCAGAATCAAGCTAGACAGGTTGCTTTGTGTTTGATAATTATAGCGTATCCCTGACTCTCTATTACTTTTATTTTAAACGTTTTAACAGCATAAGGTTATGTTTTCTACAGTATTGATCTGATATAATTATTACTCTAGTTAAGATGTTTTGACACTTTGTTTGGAACTTGTTTATTTCCAACGTGTTCCCTAATTGCATATACGTTTGGGTCTGAATCACGGTTCACATGCGTCATCAGCATGAATACCGATGTGATTACTAGCAGCAGCTGTTAAACACTAGAAGTAGGTGATGACTCAGGAGAAGATGCCAGTTTCGCTGTTATTGAAGTATTTGTCCCTGGAACAACAGTGTTTGTGTCTCTCAGCCACAGATGCACTGCGAGAGATGTGAAGAATGTGAGCTGTCTCTGAATGCAAATTATCTGGAGACAAGCAGCTAATAAGCGTAACCAGAAGCATACAAAAAAAAAAAATAAAATAATAATAATAATATGATTTACTTACATTACACATTGATGTGTAATTTATTTATTATTTGGACAAGGAAGCTGAGAAGGAGAGGTGGATATTAATAGAGGTTGTTCAACTTTATTCATAAAAAAAAGCAAAAAAGGTAATGTAACATTTATTCAAACTAAATCACAGGAGAGAACGCTTTACAAACATAAGCAAAGACAATACAGGTTCTTATACTGAAACAAACTGGATAATGTTAAACTGAACAAGACACAGGTGATCATAAAAGTAAAAAAAAGGGCATGGGGGAAAAAAAATAGGCAAAAAGAAAACAGAAACTTAGAAACTAAGGGAAAATTTAATTGCCATAAATAAATTAAAAAAAAAAAAAAAACTGAAACATGATGTCGAAGAATTATGCTGTCATCTCTGAATTAAATATACTTTATATATATTAGGGATGTGCATCTCCATAACTGAGGCCGATGTGATACGCATCTCGATGCATAGCCAACGACAGGGCCGTGCAGAGACGATTACAGGGGCAGGTGCTCAAATTTAAAAATGGGGCAGTTGGCAGACTGAACAACAACGACGATTCACATTCTTGATGAATCTAATATGAAGCGCTTCACAAGTGCACTGCAATATCAACAAGTCACTCCTCTACACACCTCTCTCCATGATGGTAACAGTTAGACTTT